>VHZZ01010969.1:10448-24620 GCA_009801015.1 Silene noctiflora | reverse complement strand
GTTTTGAAAAACGAAAAAGTTTAGATACTCAATTACCCCCCCCCCCCCCCCCCCCTTGAGTATCTTGGATCAATAGACTCTTCACCCTTAGCACAACTAGACTTAGATTGACCAATTTAGATACCCCTGTCCTTTGGGTTCGACCTCTACTTGCTTGCTATGCTAGATTGTTGAGATATAAATATTGTTTGATAGCTTTAACGATAACCTATCAAAATGGCGCCGTTGCCGGGGACGGTGTTGAGTGTTTGGATTGTTTTTATGTCTATTTTCTAGTTGTCCTTTAGCTTAGGAAACTTAGTTCCTTAAGGTGGTTTTAGTTGTTTTCTTGTTGTTTCATAATGCCTACTTTTGCCGACCATAATAAGCCCAACCACGACTTATTTGGCTCTCCCATTAACTTTGGTATTGAGAAGACTTATAGCTTCCACATTGAACCGGGTTTTATTGACTTGGTGGAGAGAAATGCATTTCATGGGTATGAGAGTGAGGATGTGTTTGACCTCCTTGAAAGTTTTGTGGATTTGTGTTGTGTGTTGAGGAATGATGAAGTACCCATTGACACCATAAAACTCATGCTATTCCCTTTATTTGTTAAGGGTGAAGCTAAAAAATGGTTGAAATCACACCCTCCTAATACTTTCATCACTTGGAAAATTCTTGGTCTAGCATTTCTAAAAAACGTTTCCCTCCGTCTAAGACCCCCAAGTTTAGAAATGAGATTCTTACATTTAAACAAGGTGAATTTGAGAACTTGAGTGAGTCTTGGGGAAGAATTAAGGGCTTATTGAGATCTTGTTCTCATCATGGGATACCACTTTGGTTAACCACTCTGACTTTCTTTGAAAACACGCTTCCACACTATGGAGATATGATAATTTGTGCTTCTAGTGGGAGGTTTTATGATTTGGAAGTTGAAGAAGGTTATGAATTAATTGAAAGGATGGCTAGTGATGATGAGAATTTGGGTTATAGGAGAGTGGGACCTAAGAGAGGACCCCAATGTGGCGATGAGCCAAATATTCATTCTTTGCATGATGATTGTGATGTTTCTCATTCTCTTGATAATATCTATGATTCTCATGCTAGTTATGTGCTCCCTTCTCCCTATGAATGTTAATTCTTTTCTTAATTTAACATTGTCCTATGAATCTTGTGGTGATGACTCTAATGGTTGCCTTTCTTATGCATCCCCACCCCTTGCGAGTTTAAATGTCATGGATGGTGTTAATAAAGATGTTGTTGTGCATGAGAAAGAGAAGGATACATGTGCCAACAATGATTATGAGATGTGTAGCAAGTTCATGTGGCCTCATACGTGGGTGTTTGCATGTACACTCTTGTTTTGGCACAACATTTGTCTTTTTTATAGGTCTTGCCCAATGTTTTGACCATCTCTTACGAGCTTGGAGTGCCATTGAGATGGCCTTATGAAATTTTTAACCAAAATTGTCGATTTTGTGGAGTTCCCCAATAACCATCAACATATTTATATTTATATATGTATTTTTGAATGTGTTTGTTATTATTGCATGAGAGATGAAAGCGAGGGATCTTACATGTTTATTGAGCATTTTGAAGGAGAAAGATGAAAATGAGAAGATAGGAAAAGTAATGAAATGAAGGGTTTGAGCTTGTGCGTAATTTACTTATCATATTGGAAGCGTTCGGGCCAAAACTTATGCAAATCGCCCGAACCAAGATGAGTCCCAACAATTTGTAGGATAAGAAATGAAGAAAAAGGACTCTGGCCAATGACTCGGGCAAGACATGAAGGACTCGTGCGAGTTTGTCCATAACTCGTACGAGTTATTGGGAGCTCGGGCAAGACATAGAGCAGAACAAAGAAAAAAAAATAGAGCAGCAGCTCATCTCGAGCGAGACGAAGCCAGCTCGGGCAAGACGTGTTCTATCTCGAGCGAGACACTGGCATCTCGAGCGAGATGGAAGCCAAATTTCTTCACTGTCCCAGAATTTGACCGATCTAAGCCCAACCCGCCCGAGATGAACCCAAAACTCATCTTTTGTCTCATTTGTGTCGATACATTCAACACATTCATCCTATCTACTCCTATCATCATCTTCCCCAAATACAAACACCACTTTTTCATCCCCAAATTCATCAAAACCCACTCAAATCTCAACCAAATTTCCTTCTAATTACTCCAAATTTCATTCTAATCCATTTATACACATTAAAAACTAACTTTTCAACCTTCTACATACTCAAAATCACCCAAATTCGTCACTTAGAAACCTAGGATTTCAAAAATTCGTGAGCAACATATTGCTTATTTGGGTTTGATTATTGCCTTCTAGCTTTAATTCATTGCTACTAGTGTTCTTATAAGGCATTTTTAAGGTTGATTGGCTCTTGTTTGTGTGGATTTGAAGCATCTTTTAGGAAGTAATTTTTGGTGAGCTTTAGACAACTTTAATGGTGAATTTGAGAGGAAAAGATAAGGCCACTACCTCCAAGGGGACTAAGAGAAGAAAAGGGAGTAGCTCTAATGCACCACCGGAGTCTCAAGGGCGAGAAGAAGAGCTAGTACTCAAGGTGGAGCAACTTGAAAGTTTTCCGGAGGTTATTTTTGTCAAGGATGAGCATAGAAAACGATTTATCAAGCTACTAGGTATGGAATTTGAGCCTACTCATTTTCTTTGTCATCATATTTTGAATAAACTCGGTATTGATGGTCAAGCCGAGTCTTTGTTTAGAGGAATGGGTCGTGAGACGATGTTTAACATGTATGAGGTTACCTACTTGAGCCTCACTTTGGAGTTCCTATGTAGTCTTAGAGTTTATCAAAGAAATGGGGTGCGGTTGGACTTTCGATTATATAATGAAACTCAACGGTTGACACTAGCTAATTTCGGTGCTATTATTGGAGTTGCAATTCCTGAGACAGACCTTGAAAAGCCCGTGGGTTTTACCAAGTCACACTTGTGGAGAGCACTTACCGGGTTGGAGTTGGTTAATTTTAGGAGGTGTTATGCTTTCTATGTTCATCATCCGGTCATTAGAGTGTGGCATAGATTTATTGCGGGAACTATCATCGGTCGGAGTGACACGGGAGGTCTTAGCCAACTTGACATGACCTTTCTCGAGTCTCATTCGGTCATTAGATTCTCATAGGTCTTATAACTAAGATGGCTCAAGCTTTTTGTCCGAGATTTAATGATGATTTGAGGTATACACCTTTGCCCGGAGATACTTTGATCGATGAAACGACCATCTTTTGGTTCCACAAATGGTGTAAGTATAATGATTTGGGAAGCATCGATTGGCTTACAAAGGGATGCACTTCATTTACCCTTCCTTGTTACAACCTTCCACCCGTCTTTCCTAGGTCGAGCTACCTTGCCCCTATGCCGACCTACCGCCTTCCTATTGAGAGGATTTTGGCTTCACCACCACCACCACCACCTAGGAAACGAGAGGAGTCGGGTCAATATTCTACTCAAGCACCACGCGCTTCAAGCCAAGGCTTTACACCCTTCCTCCACAGTGTTCGACCTTCCTACGCCGTCATACCACCATTCCTCAATGTTTACCAACCCTACACTCCTCCTCCTTCCATGACCTCTCTTTCTAGCATTGACTTGTTGACGGGTATGATGAACCACATCGACATGAGGATCCATCGAGGGAAAGAAGACACCTATTTGGCCTTTTATCCTCAATACTATCACATGGCTCAACAAGGGTTCATCGACCCTAATGGTCTGATGCCTTCTTGGGTACAACCACACCTTGTGTTTCCTAACCAAGGCGGGGAGGATGATGATGATGAAGAGTATGAAGAAGAGGATCACTTTGATGAAGAGGGATGTGATTGAAATCTCATTTGTAAGACTCGTATCCTTTCTTTATCTTATGTATATACTTTGCATTGTATTCTATTTCATACTAGCTTGCATGATTAGTTTGCATTTACATTTGTAATATATTTCATATAGCACTTGCATCTAGAACACTTCACATGACATATAGTTTAGCTTGCATTGTAATATATCCATGTAGTTAGTTGCATTTAATTAATATGTTTTGCATTTATGCATGGTCACTAATGACCAAACCTATTCCTTTCTACACTATAAATAGTGTTTAAATCGGTTTGGGGAGGTTTGATCACAAGTGTCCTAAGATTATTCAAGCATGCATCACTTTAGCTTAGATTAGTTGAATTATTTTGTAATATATGACATATAATTGCATTTATTAGCATTCATTCATATCATACATTTGCATTTGCACCTTAATTTTCATCTATTTAAAAACGCAAAAATATGTTTTACTTTTCAAATATTCAAAAATTCAAAAAAAGGTCCTTTCATTTTCTATAATTTAAAAATACAAAAACATGTTTATTTTCAAATAACACTTCTTTCATAAAAAAAAATATTCAAAAATATGTTTTCCTTTTTTTGTTTCATATCCCTACCTTGTACATTGAGGACAATGTCCAAAATAAAGTGGGGGGTAAGAATTTATATTCCATAAAATCCATACAAACTTGAAAAATATTGAAAAATATCAAAATATGTCTTTAATTTCATAAAACCAAAACAATAAAAATTTAAAAATTTATAAAAATCAAAAACATGTTCTTTCATTTAGTAGTGTAGAATTGTTTATACTTGTGTGTATTGTTCTCTTCTCATATAGGTACAACATTACATTTGAAACATTAGCAAGGGAATATAAAGACCGCTTGGTATGATCGTTCTAATCCCTATTTCCCTTCCATTTCTTTTCATTGTTCATATGAGGAGGATCAACTATATGTTTATGAGGATGTTGTGGAGTTTTGTGTTGCGGTTTTCGTGCCTATATGCTGTTAGGAGCTTGCATTTAGGATTATTTGGCATAGTAGTTGGTAGAAGCATATGCATTAGATTGTATATATGTAGGTTGCATCATGGCATGTAGTTGCATTTAGGAATAAACTTTGGAAAATGCCTATTTAAGAAACTTGATAAGTGTGCATAGGCCCTTGTAGATACCCTTTCTCCTTAAGACTTTGTCTACTAGAATAGTCTTAAAACACCCTAGATAGTGTCATGCTAGTATCGTTTAACCCATGCACTAAGCCCTAGTCAAGAGTACCTTGTGGTGTGATAATTCCTTGGCTACCGTTTATTCCAAGGTGACCTTTGAAGCCATGCAACCGTTCTTTCACTTCTACCATCATCATTTTGTCAACCAAAGGGAATGGGCACAAATATATTCATCAAATAGAGTTCAAATACCAATGAAAGCCAAAAAAGTTTGCAAATATTGTGAATTATTCATGTCTTAGGCTTAGGAGTGAAAATGAGACTTCTATGCTCTTCTAGAACACCCTTACTACATATGGGTCGCTCTCGACGTCACTTCGGTGAGAATTTGCATATTGTTGGTCACCGCCGCATTCCTTTGCCAAAAGACCAAAATTTCCAAATACAAAAAAATGTCAAACATCAAGAAATGGCAAGAAATGTTCTTAATGTCAAATACTACAAAATTGGGGGGAAAATAACCCAGAAGAAAACTACAAAAGTGAAACTCATACATCTTGATCCCTTTTACTTATTGATGGCTCTATACTCTTTTGTTGCATGGTGGAGAGGGGATGACCCTTCTTTTTGTCTAGGCAAGAGGGGGAATTCCGCGATCCTCTAGTGTCTTATAACGCCATAAGAACCCGACTCTTGACAAAATAATTTAGTAATTGTGGGAAAATGTAGCCTAGTTTAACACTATTTGGAGGTGATTTACTTATATCCTCTTTGGGCTTAGTAGTTTGTAGAATTTGTATCTATAATGGACTATGTGTCCTTAGATTATTTCTCTTTTAGTTGCTTCCGCCACTTAGATGAGGAGAGTGACTATTCTTTTGTAGATTCATCTTATTACTTGTTTATGTTCTTAATGTTGGATGCATCGCCGTTTTGGCAATCCCCACCTTTTCTTGCAAGAAGGCGTTCTACCTCATGGATACTTTGTTGTGAGTTGAAGGAGCAGAGCGAGACCCGTTAATTGTCTCGTATCGGATATGTTATTAGATTAGTTTAAATAAAAGTCTTAGTCTTAGTCACCTCCATGCTCGGGACGAGCAAAAGTTCGGTTTAGGGATCGTTGATGTGGCCCAAAATAGCGCATTTCTAACCCCATTTCGAACCCCATTTTGCATGCTTTTAGGGGCTTTCATAATCAATTTCCTAGTCAAATTGCTTCCTATGTTGACCTTGAAGTTTTATAGGAAAGAATCTAGTAATGGCATTTATCCCGTCTCATATGAGCTCTTTGACGACTTTAGAGGATGAATCATGACGTGGAGACGAGAACGGAGACCCGAGGATGATAGGCATATGGTGAGGAAGGAAGTAAGGGAAGTATTGAAGCATTGGAAACCAAAAGAAGGAAGTTCAGTCCTAATCTCTCCCGAGATGAGCCTATCTCGCTCGAGATAGGGGACTTCATGCAGCATCTCGCCCGAGACCTGCTCATCTCGCCCGAGATGAGCAGCAAAAGCCAACAATCTTGCCTCAGCTCACACGAGTTTCTTTTGCTTGTGGAAGGCTTTGATTTACTCGACATTACTTCGACTAATCCTCACTTTACCCTTCCTAAACCTAATCTTGTACTTACTATATAAGCCTCAATTGTAATAATTTGGGATTAAGTCCCTTTAGAGAGGATTAGCCTCCTTAGTTTAGGTCAAGTCATTAGATTAGATTAGATTACACTTTAATCTTTCCTCAAACTACTCCAACCTTTCAATAATTAATCTTYYAATATTTTTCTTGCAATTTATTCAATTGTTTACATTTGGAATCCTTGGGTTTTGGATTGAGGAATTGACAACTTCTCATCATTAATCAAGCTTCCTTGTATTTTTCTTTCACTCCTTTGTTTATCTTAAGTTAGTATAATCCTTTTACTCTTTGCTCAATCATTTACTTACTTCCTTTGTTAATTTACTTCATTATCATCATGTTTATGTTTGTTAAGATGATTAACACCTTCTTTGGCATGTTTACCATAATGATGTGTGAGTAGTCCTCCATCTAGGGTTACTAGGGGATTAGGGGAGTAATCATGGGTTTATATCTTGCTTATTTAGTTCATATGAATGATTTGTATGTTGTGTTTTCACTTATGCACATGTTATGTTTGATAAAATGTTTGATTGACAACCTAGCATGATTGTTAGACCATGCATATAGTTGAATTGGGAGAGTGAAGTCGTTGTATGTGTTGTAAAGCTTAGAGCTTGGCTCCGGGACCTACAATCATTTATCGGATTCATTACTTTCACCATGTTCCCCTATGAACCCATGACACCCTAGCGCTTGTTTATTTCATTTGTTTACATCTCTATTTACTCTAATTGCTTGTGTTTACCTTTCTTTCTATTTACTTTATCTCACTAGTTTATACCTTAAAACCAATCCTAATCGTGACACCCTTAGCACAACTAGACTTAGATTGACCAATTTAGATAACCCCGTCCTTTGGGTTCGACCTCTACTTGTTTGCTATGCTAGTTTGTTGAGATATAAATATTGTTTGATACCTTTAACGACAACTTATCATGAATTGATTTGCAAAGTACTCAATAAATGTTATTCACAGTCTTAGCAATAAATGATAAATGAGAAGGTTATTTATATAAGGAGAAGTGTGTAAAGGAAGGATCCTAAAAACACTTCTACCATTTGTCCAAATATTGTTAGTAATAATCTCATTTAACAATGTTTAAAATGGCAATCATTTTGTAGGCTCAAGATAAAAATCCTTTTCCAAATCAAAGAGTGTCTTACAAAAAGTTTTATGATAATTCACAATTAATTAGAACAGAAAAAGACCCATTTTTGGAAAGTAAAACAACTTGCAAAAACAAGATTGGTATCTTTAAATCAATTTGAAAATGGATTCTTTTTGTATTTTAGATTTGTGTAAAGGCATCTTTTGTAAATAAGAAGGTCATTTTGAAAGTAAAACATTTTTATCAATATTTTTGAAATTTATTTTCTTTTCGAAATTTCTCCAATTATCGTATCAGAAACCATAGTGCAATGCATTGTTGCATGGTTTTGCATCAACTTGACGAAATGAAAGTGTTACACTACCTCGCTTACAACATGTGACTTAGGCTAGGTTTTTCTTTATCTTGATCATCTTTGCATCATGTTTGAGAGTTTGTTGATGGCTTCAAATGCTATAAATTATAACTAAAGCAAACCATGAAATATCAAAGCAAACCAAGTGTGTTCTAACAAATTTCCCCTTTGATGATGACAAGTTTTAAAAATGTGTTTTGTTCCCTCTTAGCCCATTGTGATTCAGCCTTGGTTAATCAATATAAGACATTAAAAAAATGATCAAGGTATAAAAGGGTCAAAAGTACTTAGCCTAAGTAGATCGTCTAATCATGATAGCCAACATAATTTAGGTGAACGTAAGCCAAAGAGTTAAAGGGTTAAACATGCAAAAAATGATCAAGGTATAAAAGGGTCAAAAGTACTTCCCCCTCTTGACATCATCAAGAGAGGACAATGATGCAAAACATAGTCGAAAAATATTACAACACATGCAAAATATTGTTCGACCAAATTAAAGAGGGACGATGCAAAAAACGTTTGATAAAGCCAAAAGGAAAGGGATGAGAATATGGAAGGAGAGGGTTTAATCAACATTTTCCAGAGCGCCGCCAAGACATTGCACCTCTGCCATGAGTTCAAAATTGATGGTCGTGAGTTCAGCATTCTCCTCCCTAAGCTTAACTGCATCAATGGCCAAGGTGTTCACAACAGTAGTGAGGTGAGCAAGAGGAGTAGTCAAAGTATCCAATTTTTTGAGGATAGGACCAAGATTCACACTACCTCCCATCATGACATTCTCCTTGCCTTTCTTCTTGTCCCAACGAACCAACTTACCATTGTTGATTTCCATGTTCATTTTTGAGAGTAGAACAAGCCCCATTTGATCACTCAACCTATCGAAGGATGGACTATCCTTGACAACTAACTTCATGTTAGTAAAGACGAGAGACAGCCAGGGATCATATGAAACAACAACATTTCAATCAAACTTGCCTTTCTGAAATTCAGAGGCAAGTTCATTGATGCGATAAAACATGAGGTGGGGTAGATTGATGGGTTTGTGCTTAATCAAGTGATAGAGTAAGAGCATGGGCATAAACGTTGTTGCTGGGTAGAATAACCTGGAAAATGAGGTTAAAGAAGAATCGATGACAAGCCTTAAGTTCATGGGCGTAAACGTTGGAGGGTCCACCCACATCCTTAGGACGGAGGGTGTAGATAACTTGGGTGGAGGTCACCTCATCTATGCCACCCCAATTTCCCTTTGGATATGTTGTAAGCCCATCCGCAGAGATCCCAAGATGGTTAGAAAGTTGTTCAATAGTGAGGGCGAGTGGTTCTTGGTTGATAAAGGTAGAGAGAGTACCATATTCAACATTGACTTGCACTGCTGCATAGAACTGGATTACCTCAGACAAGTACATAAGGTAGTACTTGTCTAGAAGGTCAATCCATCCCTTTGCAGACATGCCCTCTTGAAGAATTTGAAGGCAGAAGAGGTTTTATACCAGGATATCTTGTATCGCCTACCACTGTGAAGCCCACAATTGAGCATTCCAATAAAACCCTTGAGAAGATCTTTAGAAAGATCGAGTGTGTTGAAATAAGCAAGCGCCTGATTCTTTAGGCATCTAAGTCGGAAGTTAAGACAAGATCCATGCAAGCAATGGAAGCACTCTTTTTCTCACCATCCTCATCACTGTCATTATCCAGGATGACCGGTTCATTGACAACTATGTTCCTCTTTTTCTTCAGATAGCGAGTCCGAGTAGAAGCCCTCGAGCTTCGTGTACCCTTTCGTTTCTTTGTGACCAATTTGGATATTGGTGAGCCATCACCAAAGAGTTCTGAGATCTTTGCCTTAGTTTTGCATTCGGAAACAGTGGGTCAAGACCATCATCAAGTCTTTCATCTTCATGGTTCACATCCTTAGCATTTGAGACCCATTTGTCTCCAATTTCCTCCTCATTGTCAGACAATTCCTTCTCTCTCTCATTCTGTTTTTCCTTACTTTCTTTTTCTCCATCTTCTTTCTCAGTTTGTTCTTCCTCCTCTCCCTCATTCTGTTTTTCCTCACTTTCTTTTTCAGTGTTTTCTTTTTCTTTCCCACTCACAATTTCACTTTCTTTCTCAGTTTCATCATCATTTTCCCCCCTTTCTTATTCAATCACTGCTTCAGTTTCTCCCTCATCATTTTCTTTCTCTTTCTCGCCAGGTACATCTTCATCAGTGTCATGATCAAAACCTGGATCTAATTGCATGGACAAGGCATGCCTTCTTTTCATACCACCACGACTACCTCGTCCTTTGCCACGTCCTCAAAATGAGGTAGCTCTCTTAGTGCGTTTGAAGGTAGTCGGTTTTTTGAGGGATTTGGTAGGGGATGGTTCCTTTGGTTGAGTTTCTTCAAGATGGCTTTCTGAAACAGTAGTTGCGGCAGTTTGTGTAGAGGAAGCCATTTTCTTTTAAGCGATTATTTTTGGATCAAAGGAATTTATGAGACTGAGAAGTTCACGGCTGAGTCCCTTTATAGGAGGGAATTTTGTTTGTGATGTTTTTGTGTGGGTGAGGAAATTAAATGGTTTTGTTTGACTTTTAAAATGAGAAGAGTGAATATGGTGGTTAATGGTTTTGTGTAAAGGGTTAAATGTTTGGCCGGTTAAATATGAGGGGAGTTAATGGAGATTGGTTGAGTGTATGGGTAAATGTGAGGAGAGAGGTTAAAAAGTGGTGGGAGGTGATGGATATGAGTGATGTGACAATTGCTTAGTTTAGTGGCTCAATGTACATATTCAATTTTCATCATTTGTTTATATTTGTCGGTTCAACACTTTGCATGTAGTAAATGATTTAATCACTAATTAATCACACAAATCCCTTATTTAGTCAATAATTTAGGAAAATAGTATAAAGTGAGTTACATAACACCCAATAAACCAATTTCCCACCGAAGTTTTACGAATTGTTCTCTTTCCAACGATTTTGTAAATCTATCAGCTATTTGATCCTCGGTTCTACAAAAGCCAAGACAAATATTACCTTTTTCAACTTGATCATTGTAATACTCCACTAAACCGAATACGTTATTCGGGTGGGGTACCCCCTTGTAAAGATCCACTGATAGGCTTAAAATCTGACTAATTCTTAAAGGGATTGAAAGTACTACTCATATCAACAAAGTGCACTTTCTTTTCTGGTTATCCATGCGAAAGAACTCCAAAGTTAAGCATGCTTGAGTGGGAGTAGTCTTAGGATGGGTGACCTCCTGGGAAGGTTTACGGGATGCGCATGTAACACCCCCTTACACCAAAGTGCCTTACCAGGGACCACCTTATCATATAGAAGTGCTACCATCTCGGTTTCCCGAGGTAAATTATATCAAATGGACCATAATAGAACATGTATTTAAAATGTTAAGGTGTTTAATCAAAATACAACTGAAAATCCAACCAAAATGGTTACAACTCCAAATAAAGTAAAGTGTAACAAGTGGAAGACTCTAAAGTATAAAACGACAGCGGAAGCTAGCTAAAGAACATGTGATGACTCTGCCCCGTCCATATCCCACGAGCTACATCCATATCCAATACCTGCTAAACCAACTGCTCACCATCCCCGAATGGATCACCACAGTTTTCAAAACAATAATGGGGTCAGCCAACTACATAACTAATATAACAACCATAGAAATATAAACCAATACACAATCCAATCCGAACTGTAGCAACCATCCTCCAAACTCCATAGTAACTAGTAACCGACTATACACCAAGGTGTGTAGCCCTGCCAGATTACCCATCGCACTAGGTAATCCACACCGCCAGTGGGGACCGCAGCGGTACACTAAATCCCCACTCATCGCAACGAGCGAACCCATATAATTAATGTGCACATCCTCCTTGTGACGGGAGGCCACGAGGGGGCGAACATGGGGTTGGAACCATCTCTCGAAAATGGCTCCACAACAACATCCAATAACCAAACACAATAATCTCAATCATAATAATAACAACAGTAAACCGTCACAATCACATCTTATACTAGTATTACAGTCTTCCCTCTTTAAAAACGAACTTCGTCCCCGAAGTTCAGACTCATACCTGTAAAAACAACCATCAAAGCCATACTACTACTCAACAGTTCGAAAACATACCAAAGTGTAACCAAACCCATACCCAATCCATGTTCAAACAGCCCTAAAAAGTACCCAAAACTGACCTAAACTGACCAAAAACACATGCGATCATCTCCTACCCCTTTAAAAGATCAAGGTTACGACCCCGTACTAAAACATATATACCTGATCAAAAAGATGTGGATATCGTTCCTTTATTGTCTCTTCTGGTTCCTATGTTGCTTCCTCGACATTGTGATTGGTCCACACCATCTTTAGCACCACTGTCTCACCATTCTTTGTCTTGCGCACTTTGCGATCCAAGATCTCTTTTGGCACTTCCACATAAGTCAAAGCCTCATCCAACTCGATATTCTCAACTTCTAGTACATGAGATGGGTCACTCACATGCTTCCGGAGTTGAGACACATGAAAAACATTATGCACTCGGTCTAAAGCTGGTGGCAAAGCCAATCGATAGACCACCTCACCAATCCGACCCAAAATATCATAGGGTCCTATAAACCTCTGACTCAACTTCCCCCTCTTACCAAATCGCATCACTCCATGCATAGGTGACACTTTCATAAGGACCTTGTCACCCACCTGAAACTCGATGACCCTGCGATGCAAATCGGCATAGCTCTTCTGCCGATACTGAGCTGCTTTCATCTTCTGTCTGATCAACCGCACCCGCTCAATCATATTCTGCACCATTTGTGGTCCTAACACCATAGTCTCTGCACTATTATCCCAACATATAGGACTCTGACACATCGTCCCATATAAAGCCTCAAATGGTGTCATCTCAATACTCGTGTGAAAGCTGTTGTTGTATGAGAACTCAATCAAATCCAGCCTGTCTTCCTAACTGCCATCAAACTTCATCACACAAGCCCTCAACATATCCTCTAAAGTCTTGATGGTCCTCTCAGTCTTTTCATCCGTCGTAGGATGAAATTCCGTACTCATCTTTAAGGTAGATCCCATCAATTTCTGCAACTCTTGCCAAAACCTAGAAATGAACCTCGCATCCCTATCTGACACAATGTCTTTCGGTACCCCATGCAATCTCACCATATTMTTCMTGTACCCACTAGCCAACTGCATCTTACTCCATGTATCTTTCATAGGAATAAAATGAGCTGACTTTGTCAGTCGATCCACTATCACCCAAATCATGTTGTTACCTTGCTGAGTCCTCAATAACCCAACAATAAAGTCCATAGAAATAAACTCCCATTTCTACTCAGGTACCTCAAGAGATTGAATCTTACCTTGTGGTCTTCGTTGTTCCTCCTTGACCCTTTGTCAAGTCAAACATCTAGCCACAAACTCGGTTGTCTCCCTTTTCATTCCTAGCCACCAAAACGTCTGTTTAAGATCTTTATAGAGCTTGTCACCTCCTTAATGCACTGAATATGAAGTGCAATGAGCCTATGTCATAATTATCTTCTTCGGCTCCATATCATTAGGCACACACCACCTCCTATCGAACCGAACACTCTCATTTGTATGAATAGAGAACCTCGAAACTGTCCCTTTTTCCATCCCAGCTTTCGACTCCTGAATCTTAGGATCAAAGGCTTGCTTCTTCTTAATCTCATCATAGATCTCAGGCTCTACTGTCAAATCTCTAATAGCATCCCCTTTCCGAATCATATGGATCCCCATCTTAGTCACCTCATCTATAAGCTTCATTAGTGACAAAGCGGTGCATAAGGAACGCACACTCTTCCTACTCAACACGTCAGCAAACACGTTAGCCTTTCATTCATGGTAGATAACATAATACTACGGTTTTCTGTACCTATAGTTACTCTATCGAGTAGGACTTACTCTCTCGAGTAAGTTTATTTGTTTTAGGATCAGAGTCCGATTGCTGGGCACTCGATCGAGTACGTAAGGCAAACGATCGAGTAAGGGTCACTCAATCGAGTAACTCACTTACTCGATCGAGTAAGTCT
>VHZZ01010965.1:14969-40785 GCA_009801015.1 Silene noctiflora | reverse complement strand
AAACCCGTAAGACAGACTTACTCGATCGAGTGACCCTTACTCGATCGAGTACCCCGCCTACTCGATCGAGTACCCATCAGGCAGAGCCTGATTCACAAACTGATATGACTTACTCGACAGAGTAAGTCCTACTCGGTCGAGTAACCAAAGGCAGAGAAAACCGTAGTATTACAATTATGACGACAAATCATCCGCATCTGGAACTCTCATCCATAAAATACTCTACCCTCTAATCCACGAGTCGAAAAACACGGGAAACGACACTAAACAAGACAACAATCGATATACCCATAATAGACTGACAAAGTCTTTTAAAAGTTTATCTCATAAGTATCCCGCCTACTCCTCCTCAACCGATGACGGCATCGCAACACCGTCACCAACCTCCGCACCGCAGTGCGAAAGTACCTGCATCGCAACACGGAGTACCGTGCCCGGATCGCAACCTATAACACAACAACCACATTACCAACGAACAGTGTCCTGCCACAAAAATCACCTCACTACATCCAACCACGCATTAACCTTTCGAAACATCGTCCTATTGGACCACAATACACAACATATTACACGAAATAACAGGATAACGACTTTATGAATGTCATACCATACTACTATTCATGAGGTCAGAACCTCACACAGTTACACATATCACAAACTCGTAATCAAATCTAATCAGCCAATCCTGATCACGTAAGTTACCACTTGACAATCGATATCTCCTGCCGAGGTTAAACTCACACTTATTGCATTTCACATTCATTAACGCACGTAATTACCACCAACAAAAGATGTGACCCCATAACCAATGCTCAGCAAATGTGCTTCCATGCATACTAGCCCAAGCCTTTTCATAAACGACCTCTTTTACCCTTACGGACCATCCCTGTTCGACAACTCCGGTAGACAACCCAACAAAATTTACCTCAATACTGATTATAGTACTATCTTTGATTAATAAGTCACCTAAGCTGTGCTAGAAAATTACAAGTTGCCAAATCCCCATTACGGTATCTCATGTCGCTACCAAACACCACCAAAAATCATTAATAAACTCTTCTTAATTCTCCGGCCAACTTCCCACCAAAGTCTCATACCATGGATTCATTCTACCAAAGTCGTCTTACTCCCTTAATTCCTCAAGACTCCCGACTATTATGCCATCTCTCATATCCCGTGTAACCTTCAATTCACATCCTCATACTTGATTTTTCTCACGTCCCATGACTCCTGTCAACCGCCACTCAACTCACCTCACCCCTTTCTGTTCCATTATACTTACCGACACCACCTAACAACCCAAATCAGTAGTTCCACTACTTAGTCCANACTTACCGACACCACCTAACAACCCAAATCAGTAGTTCCACTACTTAGTCCATTAGTAATCCACTTATCTCCTCATTCTCCCAAAATTCAAATTCCATTAACTCGTACCAAACATCTCATTCGTTTTTATCGATCATCCCTCTCATCATGCTACTCATTCTCACTCACTATCGATAAATCCTACAATCAATGATTACTTTCCGGTCACCTATATTGCCTTTTAGGCATAACATCACTCTTAATTCATATCCATCCTCGAATCATCCAAATCTTCAGACAAAGCAAACCTACAAATCCATACATATTCCACTACTAATCAATCTAAACTCTCCAGGTACTATCCCCTTATATCCTTTTACAACGGTATATTTTCGCGTATATCTCTAGCCAACGTAAATACACCCATAGACTTTCCTCGCTTCCTACCGATTCCAAATTGTACCCATTCATATATCTCATTTCAATCTTCCATTCTCACATCCCTCGTTTCAAACTTTTCTTTCTCACATTCCCCAGACTTATTTTACCATTCACGCCACCACTCGACCCTAAACGCGTATCATAACTTTACTCAAGCCCACAGCTCTATATCACTCACCATAGCTCACAAAATGTGCTCCTTGTCTCAATAACCTCATCATTTCACTTCCTTTTCCACTATCTGTCACCTCTACGTATAGCCATATGTCCTTCCCACCAAACTCGTACCCATGATCAGATGGTACCCTCCACGTCGTAGGATCCGATAGTTTACGCATTAGGACCAACACATATGTAAAGTAATGCTTTAAGACTCAAGACAAACATACGCACATAACCTACGACTCAAAACAAGACATCAACCACCCAAAGAGGTACTCGGTCGAGTATCCCAAGACACTCTGTCGAGTATGAGCCACTCGGTCGAGTCCCCTACATACTCAATCCCGTGCACCACTCCAGAAGCTAGTCCAGAAACCACATAACATGTACTTGGTCGAGTACCTGAAGCACTCGGTCGAGTACTGGCTCCACTCGGTCGAGTGGCCACATTCCAAAAGCAACTACAAAATCACGAAACATGCACTCGGTCGAGTGTCAATGGTACTCATTCGAGTACTGCGTACTCGGTCGAATACCCCTCACTCGGTCGAGTACCCAGCGAAATTCTCAACATCGTCCAATTTTTGTAAAATGGGCATATCTCCCTCATTTATTAGTCATTTTGGATGTGTGACCTATCGTTAGAATCGTAAGAGAACAAGCTATCACCTCCAATTGGAATCACGTCCATATCATTCCTAGAACTCTACCTATGACCATTTAAAGACAGTCCTTCCACAATCGGACTTCATACAAATCAAACTTTCTTAACAAAACAACTTAAACATTACCAATGCAAACAATAGCAACTCAATACATCTAAAACTAGCATAATAAGTGAGCCTTTCATACCAATATGTAAATTAAACACAACATTCAATATGCATGACAAAAGACGTATTTCTTCACATACTCCACATCATGATACTTCACCTTTTATAAGGATACATACATCCACTCTATACACACATACAAACACGCATACACAAAACGATCCCCTCGACACACCCCGTAGTGACCGGCTCGAATTTGTAAGGGCAATATTGTGGTTTCAAGACGTCTCTCAAACCCTTGCGGTAGCTCCAAACAACTCCTACCCGGGTTCATTTTAATTAGACACCCTAAGTTCATTGATTCATTTGTTTTAGGTTCCAAAATCATCGCTCTGATACCTTTGTAACACCCCTATACCCCAAGGCACCTTACCAAGGACTACCTTAAAATGTGAGGATGTTACCATCTCGGTTGCCCGAGGTAGTGAACATCATAGAAACCATAATGAAACAAAATATAAGGTTTAACTGTTTAACTATTATAACTGAGAAGTGTACCAATACAAAACCAAACCAAAATCCAACTGTGGCAACAAAATCTAAAGTATGTGAAAGCTAATACTGCCAAACAGTGATGACTCTGCCCCTGCCAAACCCGCATCAACATCAACAATGGAAATCATCATCACCTGCTAAACCAACTGCTCACCATCCCCGAATGGATCACCACAGTTTTGAAAACAAACACGGGGTCAGTCAACTGTACAATAATATACAATATAAAGCATAAAACCAAACATCCAAGTCAGCCAGCAATCCCCACCTCCAATCTCCGTCACAACTAATAACTGACTACACACTGAGGTGTGTAGCCCTGCCAGTGGAGACCGCAGCCTTACCACCAAAATCCCCGCTCACGCATGAGCGAACCCAGTTTTTTAATGTGCACATCCCTCTGCACCGAGAGAACGCGAGAGGCGAACAATGGGAGGGGGAGGGGGGTGAGACCATCTCTCGCAATGGCTCACAAACCAAACCATCTCCAACACTAACAACCACCACCATCAAGAACATACAACAACCACAACATATACTTATCATAACCAGTACAAAGATCGTCACATTAATCATACACTATTCCACAGACAACTGAGTAGGGAAACCCTACCTGATAAGCGATTCGACAATTCACAGCAAAGAAGTAAAAAAGGCTCTTCTACGAAATCTCGTCCTATAAACATAATCAATTAATCAACAAATGCCTAAAAGTGAACGAATCTCAAAACCCCCAAATCACCCAATCAGGGTTTAAGAGCAATCAATAGAAATTGAGGAAAGACACTTACAACTTATCTAGTAAGGACTAAATTGACCCGAGACTTGCAAATCCTTGATTTCGCCTTGACAGTAGTTAAGAGAGTTGAGAGAGATGAACGCATGAATCTTTAAGGGTTTTCTTTTGTTTTGTGAAACTGACGAAATGAAATAACAATTGCTTCTCAACTCTTTTAACCCTTCGTGGAAATAAACCCGTATGAACCGGTGCTCGGTCGAGTACGAGACACTCGACCGAGTGAAGGACACTCGATCGAGTAAGCCACACTCGACTGAGTGCTAACTCACTCGCCCGAGTTCACAACAAACAAGACTCTGACAGACTACTCACGACAACTACTCGGCCGAGTACCCCATACTCGGCCGAGTACCTCAAGATCATAAATCTGATGTATTACAATTGGTATGAACTACTTTACTTGAGTATTCTTATTAACCCTTTTATTTTTGAAAACATGAATAGTCCAAGGTTTCATTTATCATTCTACCATCTCAAACGTTTAGATTTAGATTTACTTAAAAAGAGAAAAAAATAGAAATTACATCTCAAAAAATTGGGATAATTGTTTCGTTTGGTGCAATTTTGGAAAGATATTCCAAAACTTGGAATAGTTGGATGATAGTTCAATTTTAATAGGAACATGCTAAATTTAGCGCACAATTTTACTAAACGCCTAATTCAAATCGTTTGTGTGAAATTTTCTTTTATACTATACAATTTATAATAAAAAGTAATTAGCTATTTAGATGTGTTACTCAAGTGCAACTATTGGGTATTGAGCAAGTAAAGAATGATACAAAACAAAAAGGACAACACACAATGGTGTAAATAAACTTGTATCTAATTTATTTCAATGTCTCTTCTCATATACCACTCATTAGTCATTTGTTCTTCATGTCATATTGTGACACTTAATATTTTTTAAAACCAAGAAATGGAGAATGAGCTCGATTATTTGATGACGAATCATAGTCATGATTCATGATCTTTTTTGCACTACAAGTCTAAACAAATGCACAAAATATTATTACGTACAATCTTATATCACATTATTGTATACATAATTTCACATATATTATACTCCGTAATTAATACGTAGTATATTTATTTGAATATAGAGAATCTAAAAATGTAATAATTTCTCCTACAAAATTCGATTCCAATTAAACAATGATTATTATCCAAAAACCTCTTCCTTGAACATTCTGTTTTGGAAAAGGATTAGGCTCTCCTCTCTCTTGTTTAAAACACCAGCCTGTCCTTAGCAAACTGCATACTCATCATTTTCAACCCAAAAAATACACACAACAAATTACCTTTCTTTTTCAACATCAAAATTCAAGACCCTTTAATCCCTTTAAATTACTGGGTTTTCTCTCTAAATTCATAATCAACTTCTCCTTTTTCCCCCAATATATACTAATTTAATTAACTTCATAGGTTAATAATTACTTTAGTTAGATGATGGGTTTTCAACTTGCAAAGTCTACTACTTGTCAAGAATCTCTCAAAGTTATTGAAGCAGATATACAACATGCCAATATGCTGTAAATTTTCTACCCTTTTCTCAATTTTTACTCTCTCTTTTTTTTTTTTTTTAATTATTATTTTCATTCAGTATTAATCAGTTAATTGATTAGATTATGGTAAGGTTTCTGAGTATTATCTGTCAAAATATTGAATTTCAAAGTTAATTATTAATGTTTTTGCTGTTTAATTGGTGTTTATTTGTGTAATTTGTTAATATGATTATGGGGTTTGTTTATGTTTATTGTTGCTTGATAATTGGTATACTGTGGGCTGATCACGGAAAAGGTAGTTCCGGGGTGGTATTCTCAATAACTCCGTTTTTTTTCCGGTCATTTTAATCTAAGTTAAACAAATGATTGAGACGGAGGGTGTACGTTATAAGGCTAATTTGGAGTTGGTTTTGACATTTGACTTGATGATTTAGGAAGATAAAATGGTAGACGCTGAATTTTCCATGTGAACCCTTCACTGATGATTGTTTGTGTTGGTTGAATTAGTATTCTGTCAATATATTCACATGTTTTTCATTAATACGTTTCGATATCAAGGGTTGATGATTCTGATAACATTAGACCATGTTTAATTACGATCATGTTATTCTCTTTCGTCATTTTTCGCCCCTAACAAAAAGTAATCGATACAACAATGATCCTATCGTCGTTATACGGAGTAATACAAAATTATATCTTCCCTAAAGTATAACTTCAAAGAAAACCCTTTGACTCAATTGATTATTTATGTTTGTTTGAAATTCCCCTAGAAAAAGAGGCAAACGTAAAAAATCAGTTGAGTCGGAGAGAGTATCAATATTGATTTCTATTTTTGTCCCAAAATAAACTATTGATTTCTATTTATAGAGAAAAAAAAAATAAGCAAATTGGTAAGGTTTGAGAATTTTTTGTTAAAATGACGAAAATAACCAGTTTATTTTTACTCTCCATTGCCAAGCTGCTTGTTTGAATTAGTTGCTCGTCTGAAGCCTCTCATCTTCCTCCACCTTTCGTTGTTATTTCTCTTTTTCTTGTTAGACAATCACCCCCCACCCATATCGTCTCATAGTTAAACATGCTCTTAGTGAACCAAATCTTTGTTTAATGTGCTTGTTAACCGTCATCTTATACCTATTGTCAGTGCTGGATTCTGATCATTCATGGTTACCCTCATATAATCGTCTTACGTTTCTTTTTGAGTTGTTTCACTGTAATTTTCTGATATTTCTTTTCGAGTACTTCTATAGTTCTATATTAATATGTACGGAATATTGATTTACAATCTCCTCCTCTTCTCTCGACTTTTGATTGTTTTGTCATATATACTTATTTTCTTGTAAAATAAAGAGTAGATTATTATGAGGACGGAGGGAGTCTTTGCTATTTGAGATGCCTTTACAGTTCATTGATGCTGGTGTGCTTGATTGAAAACATTCTCTGATTGGCACATTTAGCCCTGAACTTATGTTGTCCCTTCTGTAGAGCCGCTTCTATTCCTAGAAACAAGAGTGGTGAGTGGCTGCAGATGAAATTAGTTCATAATAACTTTGCGCCGCTTATCCTTTATTTACTCCAATGGATTGATTGCTCGTGGGCATGTCTTCTTCCGAGCTACTGGAGTCTATTCTATGTAGTTATCTATAAGGTTTGATCTTTTATCCCCCCTTTCGTGATTTTCCATTTTCAAGTACGATAATGTCTGAATAGTCACTTGCTCAAATCACCAAATGATAATTTTCATGCCTTGCAGGTAAAAAAAGATGGCAGACCTGATTTAAGGTCATATGGAAGGAGAGCAACTGTAAGGGAATTCTATGGTATGCATTTATCTGGCCCATTTATTAATTTGAATCGTATTTGCTAATCACTATTTGAGACAAATATATTAAACTATGGAGGAAATTCTTGTTGGACTTTGTTGAATGGTTTGGCTCAATAATTGCTCACAATTGCTGTTTCAAATCAGCACACCCTTGCTTCCTGAATGGTAAAAAGTTTTTTTCCCCTCATTCTTACAAAGGACAAGCTCTGCTATTTCGTTATGTATGTTGCAAGCAGTTGTTTAATTTGGATCTTATAATTACCACTATGGGCCTATTAGAGTTCTGTGAGAATAGGGAAGGTAAAATATGCCGTAAAAAAATAGAAGTCTTAGCCACTATGCGGCCAAAAAATTTGGGATAGAGTCAGCAACATATAAATGTTGGAGATATGTCACTATGTCAGATCCCCATCAAGCAGACAAGCACGTGTATAATTGGTAGCTTGATGTTGGATATCTTTCTTTCCATGCTTGTTCAACCTGAGACAAACTACCACATTGGTGAAAAAGATAAGTTGGAGGGTCGCTGCCAAATAGGTAAAAAAAGTCACTTGTGACAAATTGGTAAAAAAAAGTAAAGGATAGTGACAAATTGGGCAAAAACTTGATCAAGTAGTCCAACGTGGAAATATTTTTTCTGATACTCATTCTAAACAACTATTACTATGACTAAAAATTAAAATTAACATGAACTGAACTTGCTCCGAACTTTCTTAAACCCGATGTTTCTCGGATCTTAATAATTTGACCCAAAATAACGATATGCAAAATTACCTCACATCCAAATGAGGCATACCCAAACTAATCTGGACAAAAATGACTTGACTCGAACTCACTGATTTATAATCTCTTACCCAAAATTGCTCACCTGAAACAGGTCTGATCATGAATTGACCTACCAATCTTCATGAGCATATTTGTTGGGTTTTCTGTTGGATTTTTTTAAGTTGGGTCACTTGGGATGGGGTACTTTCATCAAATTTATTGTAGGAATAGTAATCAAATAAAGTGTCATTGTGGCATTTTTTTTTTCAATTTGTCACAAACCTTGTTTTTCTACCAATTTATAACAAGTTCAGTTTTCTTTTTAACCAATCTGGTGAACACCATCATTTTTTTTTTACCAATTTGGTTGTTTGGCCGTTACTCCTGATAGATTTCTAGCAAGCTTATTTCTCATTTTTGTGCAAATACGCTGCTGCTTGCCTGCACTCCCCATCTGAGGAAGACCTTTATCCTGCTGATCGTTATTTAGCTGCTTCAACAGAATGACGGATGTATCACCTATTTACATAAGAACCTTCACCCACACCCCTCTGTAGTTCATAGTTAATGTCACTGCACGTATTCTTGAGTTTAGTTTACATCTCTCTGGCAACCGAAGGTTGAATACAGAAAGGGAAACTATGAACATGCTTTCATTGAGTCATGAGGCCAGATACTTCCTCCAAATACTAACACCCCGATTCAGCCCTTTTCGTAAGGGATAAATTTTAAAATTATGGGGTATTTGGATCTGAAGACAGTGAGTACGAATTGTAGGTGGCTGTCTTGAGGTACTCTCATTAATTTGGGCTGCCTTTCATGTCCCGGGGTATGATTCATACTTCGTAATAGCCAACACTGTTTTACTAAGATGATTTTCTCATCCCCAATTTCCCATCATCTTGCTCGCTCAATCTGATTGTAGTCTTGAAGCCTTCCTTAAGATGGCCATCTTTTTTACCGTTGTTACCAAGAAGGAATACTATTTTTGGATCTTCAGTACTTTTGCTTTTTTCTTCTCAACTTGCAATAGTTTAGAGTTTTAGACTCTAGAGGTACCATTAATCAGTGAGAAAGCTCTTAATTTAAATAATACAAGTAGTAGAAGGGAAAGTTGAGTTATGGTAACTCTAAAATAAACAGTATGTAAAATAATGACAATAATGTTAAAATCGGAAATGAGGATGTTACATTGGTGACATCATGCTTTTGGACATATTGAGCAACTGCTATTCGCTTCACACTAAATCGTGGTTTCTTACTTGATCACGGAGCAGCTTGCCCTTTGTTGCAGTTGGGAAAACTGTAAATTACATTATCTTGTCAGGAGTTATGATCTCGTCTTGATCGTTACGCCATAAAGTGATCCGTGCCATAAAGGAGATGATTATCAACGTAATAGTAGCCATATTGTGGGGCATGATCATGCACACTTTCGGTAAACTGAGACATAATTTACGTAAAGAGTAGCTTAGATCAGATTTGTGTCGGTGTATGTTTTGCCAATTATAGTTTTCTTTAAAAAAGACAATTTATTGCTCTAAATTGATAGAGTCTTGATACTCCTACTCTTGCCAATTTGCGTTGTCCACTGTTAACTTTGATATTGAAGTCGCCTAGAATTCCCTTTGCTTTTCTTTTGAGTTTTGACTGCACATTTGCAAATTGGTGTTGATATTTCTTTTTACCGTAAATTGGCAGCTATTATTTTACCCCATCTACAGCGTCTTTATGGGAATTCCTCGGAGCTTGCTGATGATGCAAATGCAAGTTGTAGCTCTGAATTTGGACTCATAAAGAGTCTCGAGGAGAGAAAGTCTTCGGAAAGTGAACTCGAGAGGGAAAACGAGTGTGGAATCTGCTTGGAGCCTTGCACCAAGATGGTCTTGCCCAACTGTTGTCACTCAATGTGTATCAATTGCTACCGAGACTGGTAAGTTTTTTGTATAATTTTTTTTTTCCCCTATGAAACCTTATTCCCCTCTGTTACATAATGTTGCATACTTGGTCCTTTTAATTCTTTTAACTAACACTTCCAACTGGTATATAGAATTTTCTTAGGCGTGTGTTTCTTAATCTGAGATGGCTAAAACACTCAAGTGTGCTATCCACCCTCACTTCACCTTTTCGATTCTTAGGGAAAAAAAAATCGATTTCCTTAAGTGACTCACAACTTCACTTGCGTTTGGTTTTCTTGACCATTTCAATAGATGTATTCAATTTGCTGGAACAGAGGGAATTGTTTGTAACTGAGACTATCTATCCTCTTTGAGACTTGTTTCTGAATTGATCTTTTGCGGATTGCAGGAATTTGAGGTCGGAATCCTGTCCATTTTGCCGGGGAAATATTAAGAGAGTGGAGTCAGCTGACCTTTGGGTTCTCACCCGCGACACTGACGTGGTTGACCCAAAAACAGTTGTGAAGGAGGACATATTGTGCTTGTATCTCTACATTAATAGTCTGCCCAAAGATATCCCTGACGCTTTGTTTCTAATGTACTACGAGTACCTGTTCTAAGGAGTAGTCCTCCAGGGCAATGTACAGAGAAGAAAAAAAAATACTCCGTAGAAGATACGCTTCCAACTTAATGTAAATAGGAGTTGGCAAGGCAAGGCGTCTTCACTCAAATGTATAATAATGTACATGATTTAGTGTTCATGCATTATGTTGCTGAAAAAGAAATAGTGAAATATAATGTCACAGGTTTAGTTTGCAAAATGGGGTTATTTCAAGCGTCCCCTTTACCCTGCTATCTGATTACACAAATTCTTGTATGAGATCGTATCCATTGAAATCAATTCAATTAATTATCCATGCTATGAAAGAATTACGGGTATTTGAAATTAATCAAGTACTCCGTATTTGTGTTAGTCTCATAATGTTTTATTGCCAAGTGTTTGTGATATGCAAAATACTCCGTAGTTGTTTCTTGGATTTAGTCAACCGACTACTTTAGTTCAACCAAACCCGATCCAATTTTCATATAATGAAGTTATCAACATATAATTAGCTAACCAAACTTAAGACATACTCCCTTAGTCCCGATAATTAATAACTAAACATACATCGGCGTTTGTCTCTTATGCACGACTTATTTTCCTAGCTATCAACTCTTGAAAAGAAGGGGAAGAATACCCTCCTTGCATAATCAACCCTGATATCACCTTATACATCCCTTCAGTCAAATGAACCCCATCCCAATTAACATACTGAGACGGGTTTGAGCACACGCTTGAACCCGTTGCACCACACGCCGAGAAGAAGTCATAGTTAAACTCCCCGCCTCCAGACCCACAACACACCTTAAACACCTCCTTGAACCCATACTTTGACGGGTTCTCCATGATGGTCTTGTACGCGTTGTAGTAATCGGCGTACACTATGATCGACGACGGGTATTGCTTTCTTAAAGATTGAATCTCTGCTTGAAGAAGTGTGTTGTGTGTTGCAGTTAAGGTGTTTTGACTTTTGACGCATCCCATGGTGTCTCGATCATCTGATGGTGCAAGTAACATTGCTAGTGTTAGACATCCTGTTGGCGGTAGCCCTTGTACTACCACGTATTTTGCTCCTTTTTTTAGGATTGCCTGTAATAATAATAATTATTGCAGACAAATGTTAGCTAATCAAGGAAAGTTGGTCGATTAAAAGACAATGTTTCGCAAAAGTACATCATAATTCATAATACATGCTCACATTGAGTGGCAAATTTCAAACCATATTAATTGATCCAGCAAATGGGTGGAACCCTCAACCCCACGGCCCACGCCAAAGAATAAAATGGTCTTGTTTAAGACGGTTTTAAGTTAACATCTCTCACAATCCCCTTTTCATTTAACATTATTTTAATCGGTTAATTTGTGTTTTTATACTATAGCTACTCCTTTACCTTTGTATCAGAATTTTCAATTAAGAATTTAGAAAGTGACAAGATTTTTGAAAATTAAGCTTAGTTTCTTATTTGGGTACTCATGTAAAACCGTTTTACAAATATTTGCAGTCGCAAAACAATTACCTCAAGAAAACCCGAAATTCTTCTAATGGCAAGACTTTGAACAGTTTTCGAACTAACAACACTCTCAACAGAGTAGGCATAATCATTAGCACCAATCTCTCCAACCCAAACCAATGCATCATCAAACAATGCACCACATTCAAGCCCACACCCTTGTTTCTGCAACACCTTATTAAACCAACTCAACTCGGTCCCAATCGACTCCGGTGTTATATCAAAACTAAGATTATTCTTAGCAAAGAACCTATGTTCAATAGCAGTGGCACCAGCAACCGCGAAATTCACCCCGTTAGGTCCCCCACTGGGAGCGGACTTATACGGGGGAAGGAACGGGAGGGACAAGTGGTCGGCTACAAAGTCGATCACAAGTCTCCCGTCCGAGTAACGGTTAGTAGGGTGGTGGAAAAATGTCATGCCATATGGGAGGGTGGAAACGTAGTTGAACCCTGACGGTCCTGAGGTTGAGATTGTGTTACCGGTGTCTGTGTAGGAATCACCAAATGCGTATATTTTGTTGAAGGGTTTTGTAGGAGGTGAGGTTAAGGATGAGGATTTAGGTGTTGTTAAGAGGATGATTAAGAGTATTAGTGTTAGGAGATTAGTGTTAGTGTAAGAAAAGTGATGATTTGTTGTCATTTTTGTTTGTTTGTTTGGTTGTGTTTTGAGAGTAGTGTTTTGGGTTTAAGCCTTTAAGGGAGGATGTCATTTTATAGGGCAAGTGTTGTACCTTGTACATGAGATGTGACCATCATGGTCTTGTTTAAATTTGTGTTAATCTACTTCTATTTTACTTTTATTTCGAGCGGGTGAACGGATTTGGGTTGAAAATTGAGCACCTGGATAAGTAGGTTAGCGGGTTTGAGATGAATAGGCACTACGTATACTCGAGTTTATGTGTTGTTATACCGACTTTGATGTTTTACTGATTGGATGAGAAATTTATTGAGCCATTTCACCCATGCATGAACATTTTTAAATTATGTAGCTAACAAATGTGCATCATCACCGTAGGATTTAAAAGCTTAAGACAGAATATAAGAGATAAATGGTTATGTTTTGCTTTGTCTTATGAGCGGTTCTAGAAAATTTTTTGGTGATAAGTTTTTTTTTTTTTTTGGAAAAATCCTAATAACCAACTACATTCTCATGATGCTTTGGGCAATGCCATGAGTCAAGCTATTTAAAGATCTATGAACAAAACAAACACATAAGTAGTGGAAATAAAAAGAAAGCTGACGAATGTCTTCCAAGAGCCCTTTAATAAGATGATGTTTCATCTCTACTCCTGCCAACTGGTATAAAACCTGCAAACAGTCAGACGAAATTTCAATGTGGCGCAGACCATCCCTCCTAGCCCACTCAATCGCAGCACGAAGTCCCAGAGCCTCAGCCTGTAGAGGCGATTCAGCTCGAACTTTGAAACCATGAGAGAAGATGACAACCCATGTGCTGGACAGGACAACCCAACCAACTGCTCCATCAGAACGACTTTTCCAAGCCGCATCCACCTGAACCCGTACTGAGTCACAAGAAGAATGATCACTAATCACGTAGAAAGGCTGACCTACCTTTAAACCACTCTTCTCTTCCATATCAGCAACCCTCATCATCACTCTGACAAAACCCTCCATCCTTCTTTCCTTTTACAATTGTCAACAAGGCCGTCCTTGTTGTATCCTTCTAGAGACCAAAGAAAGAATTTGGATGAAATGACTCCCCCTGAACACCTTAGTGTTACGCACTCCCCATAAAAACCATAAGATAGCTAGAAAACTCACTGCCCGCTTTTCCACATCGTCTAAGCTTCCTAAGAAATACAACCACTTCATAATACAGATCCCTGAGACCCAGATGGTCTCCCTGATCCGTCTGTATCCCCATATCAGACGCAGCCCAGACCTTTCTAGCAATGATGCAATCGCGAAACATGCCTAAACCCCCTACACCCTGCCCACCAAAAATGTGACAAAATAGAATTTACCTTATTTGTCATACTTACCGGTAGTTTAAATAGTGATAGAAAGTAATTGGAGAGATTGGATAGGACAGAGGATATAAGTGTAAGACGCCCCGCAGGTGAGAGAAAGACCCCATTCCAAGAAGTTATACGGCGATTGACATTATCCACCAAACCCTTCAAAAAATCCCTTTTGGACCCTTGAAAATCCGCGGGCAGACCTTGGTATTTCCCAAAACCTTTATTATTCTATATATTAAGCACCTCTAGACAGTGTTTCGCTAGGCAATATAAATCTAAGATACCCTTCAACCGCCTCACGGAACTTCCTGTGATAAATATTTCACAATATGATCAAGATATCAAAACGTAAAAAGATTAAGAGGTTAATAACGATTAATCGATTATAGTAACAAATAATTAGATTAGTTAATCTAAAAGGAACAAGAGGCCTTATTTTGCATTTATACATTACACATTGGAAAGTCTTTATAAAATACTATGCTTGAAGAACATTACACTTTATTTATTTTATTTTTTTGACAGATAGAAAAAAGGTGATTATAGTACCCCAAAAGTTACAAAAAAAGCTAGTCGCCTAAGTTGCACTAGAAACCCGACTTGCAAAACTAGTGTTACGAAGCCAAATTTAAAGATTACATAAACATTTATTAAAAATAAAATTACAACAAAACAAATTGGAGTAACGTGATGAAAAATAGGTTGAACACGAGCAACGTCGTCCACGTCAACAACTTTACTAACAATTTCCAGAGGCCAACGGGGCGGACCAGGTGCACTTACGCCACAAGAGCGTAGAAAGAAAAGGAGAAGAACGAGCCGAACAAGCTTGTCTTCGGCGGAGAAGAATCTCCTACACCGTGGTGATTGACCCCAACAGTCCAAAGACCAACAACCCGGAGAACCAAGTAAACTTTAGAACTCCAAAAACGTTACTATAAACATGTTCCTTAATACTCGAAAGAAAAAACCAAAAGAATAAATACAAGTATGAATCACTAGCGGTTAGGCTCTATTTTTTTTTAGCTTAATTTCAGATTATTTCAGTCCAGTTCAGTTTGGCTCAGTTAAACTCATCTATTCATAAATTAAATCTTACTTCAGTTTCATTCACTTCAGCTCAACTCTTTTCGATTCAGTTCAACGCAACTCCATTCAGTTCAGTTCAGCTTAACTCAACTCATTTTCTCCGAAAAGAACGGAGTCTAAATAGGTAATATAATAACATGCATAATTTGCATATATATATATATATGAACCAATGTGGTAACTCTTTATGATGATAATAGTTGATATCGTTCAATAATGAATCAGCTGGACACAAGTGTATAATTTAGTATGTAGCAAATAGTTATGAAGGGGACATGTGCAAAGTAAGTGCATAGCACACTCTACTCTGGAGTAGAAATGCAAAAATATAGGTGGGGAAATGAGAGAAATGAATGATGGAGAATGGAGATAGTAGTAAATAGGTGGTGTGGACATGAATTGCATGAAAATTGACGGGTTAGGTCGTAGCTGGTCGGTGCGTAATTATGTAACGCTACTTATATCAATTTACGGCTTAAATATGGGTGGTGCTGTGACATGCTAAGTGCCGTTGCGTCTTTGGCTCCTTCCAAGTGTTCCCACTTTCCCTTTTTTTTTTCAAATTTTAACTAAGTTTAATCTGAATTTAAAGTTAAGATGAAATTTAGATATGGAAATGAAAATTCAATCTTTTCAATAGGTTGGTAATTCGTTTTCGTTATTAAGCGTATTTCTCATATTAAATATTTTGCATTTTTGACGTTCTAACTTGAATCAACTAAACAAGGAACTTAGTTTGACATTTCTACAAGTCTTGTATTCGCTCAAAAAAAAAAAAAAAAAAGTTTGATATGATCACTTAAATCAACCAAACAAGGAACTTAGTTTGATATTTCTAAGTGCCACCTCCTTCGTGCTTGAAATCTAAACTTTCTATAAGGAGTTGAATGTGAAACAAAGAGACGTAATTCGTACCAGAGCAAAAGTGCGCATAGATGTATTATCATCCGACAAAATAATAGAAAAGTGTGATTCTTTTGTTTAAGTTTCCCATCTTTTACCCAAGTTTAATCCACTACATTACTATTTCGCCTGAAAAATAGTCGATCTATGTTTTAATCACTCAAACTTCAAATACAAACACCACCACTCAACCAATGGCGAAGCCAGAATTTACGATTAGGGGGTAAAAAGGTTCAGCGAGGGCGAACAAGTAATGACATTAGGAAAACTCGAAAAAATTTCGAAAATGTAAAGTAAAATTTTCACGTTTTCAATTATTCAGCAGAGACGAATGCTGCTGGTAAGCTCCCTAAATCCACGACTGCACACAACTTAACCAAATCCCCATGAATGCTTTCTGCTAATAGAAGTAGTGTACTTTGTAAGTTAGTGGTATTTGAATAATGTAAACCAACTGATTTTGCATGCATTGAATATGAGAGAGTAAATATAAGATGATGTAGGTAGAGGAGAAATGCAGAATGACGTAGAGAAATGGGCTAATAACAAAATAATGACAAAATTGTCCAACACAAATATAAGCACTGAATTTCACCACTAGTATTGAGTATTCACAATTTGACAGTATAAACTACAGATGCACCAATCTCTGCTGTGGCCTGTGGAACCTGCCCAGGCCATCCAAATTGGATTCACTGCCATTTTACCATTTTTAGGCTCATTTCACTGCCATATACTAGTACTCTCTCGATTACCTATTGAAAGCTGTCATAAACAAGACTTAAGAGTAGCGCCTTTTTTTTCTACTCGTGTTCAAGTGTTCATTTGTCAAACATCCTCACCCCATTTTCGTAAACTCAACACCACTGTGTTTCTTGCAAATTTTGGCAAATATACTTACTACGATGAAAATGGGGAAGTTATGGTGGTGTGATGAGGATTAGGGGAGAAGTATATTTTTGTGTCGTACAAAAAAAGCTCCTTCCTGTAGAATTTATGTTCTAACTTGACAGTGAAGTAGTTGGTGTCTAAATATATGAATCATGCCATCATTTGATAGCATGGATAATACTATGCCTTAAACTACTCAACTACAAATGGAACCAGGAACATACAAGTGATACGATGAAAAAGCTTTAGTATAAAAAACATGAAATGTTGGCGGATGAATCTGTCATATAGATTCGTCACTCTACAATCATAAAAAGAACATGCTGGAGATCTGCAAACTAAACTGAAAAAAATGGAGATTATGAAAAATAAGATGACAATAGATGGAAGCCGAAAGAAAATCCTTGGTTTCTTCGTATTAGGGACCGAGTACACTAGAACAAGACTGCATTTGAAACAAGGTTACACGACCAACAAATCAGGATTTACGGGGAGATGACATCATTGTGGTCGGAATCTTGAAAATTTTCGACCCCATTGCCAAGTGAAAAATACTCGGTAGTCGGTACAATCATAAGAAGAATAGTTCTAACCAGTTAAATAACAACAGCGGCCATTTTGTCAGCATGATAAATAAATAAGAATAAGAGCTAATTACCAGTACTATCTTCACTATTGGGAGCTTCCTTCTGAGTTAGATCAGGAGTAGTTGAAGCGAGCTCTAGAGTAACTGGGCAATGGTCACTTCCATAAAATCCTGGAAACACGGAAGGCCAAAATGAAAAACGCTATCAATTTCATGTTAGTAGCATTATAAGAAAATAATGGATTCGTTATGTTATTTCCTTTACCATGTCAATGCCTCACCTTCTTCCTGTCGCCTTGTTTTTGTGCCTATCTTAATTTCTTTTTCTATTTGGTTTTAATACAACAGCTAAATTATGCTGAGAGGTCTCCCGTTCATCCTTGATTTTAAATGCTCTAACAATCCAGTGGTCTGTTATAACTTTTTCGAATACCGAGTATCTTTCTAGCATTTTCTCAATTGTAATGGAGCCACACACTCACAAATCTTTGGCCTTGGGTCACTCGCTATAGTAATATGAAGCAAAATGGTTTATTAAACTTTGTGCGCTTTTTGTATTGTGAAATATAGTATTTCTATCAGTTAGTGAACACAAATCTCGATATTTTTTTTTATTATGCATCACTTTGAAACACCGTCTTTGTATTTTTAACTCGCAGATAAGGTTGGATACATTTGACACCTTCACCTTGCAGTAGGCGGAAGTCTATGAGGTACTAAGGTAATGTTGTAGTAGTAGTAATACTCGTCTTTTTAAAATTGTCATTCAGCACAATTTGGCCTAATTACTGCAAAAGAAGAACTCACCTTCTAGCTCAATCCCACGCCCATGCATATCGCAAGAAATGATCCGGTCCTTGAGCTTTTCTGACACTACGAAGTAATCTATTCTCATTCTCTTGCCTCGGTACCTGCATTAAGTCGTCCATATATGTAATCGGACACTACCAGCGCAAATGGCTATTTTGAACTTTGAAGAGTAAGCTACAGGTTTTTCTAATGTAATCTATCATAAAACTAAAGAAGGCTTAGAAATCCTGCTCTTACTTTCCAATTGGGTTTCCTGACCATGAGAAGCCGCATTCCATGTCCTTCTCCTTGTGCAGATGTCTATAAGCATCTACTAGCTTTCCTCTAAACCATGTACAAGATAATTATTTGATCAGGGAATCAGTTGGAGCTTGTAGGTTTTAGTACTTTTAGACACACGATAAAGCAAAAAAAAGTAGCAACTTAAGATGTACCATAGACAAAGCATTATGTAACAAACTGAAATCCTGCTATTCTAAATTTCTTGTTCACTTTAGTAGATTAGCCTAAACAACAATAACATTACCATAATGCGTGGAAGGTTCCCGCCAATGGACGGAGAAAGAGGGGCGTATGTAGGCAGAAAACATAGAAATGTTGTTTTCAGAAGAATAATAATGAAAGTTGTATAAGGAATTGCATCAATCACTCCTACTTCACAGTATATTAAGCACCACGAGTTTGGTAACAATTGTGATTTATTTAACTACGCTCCAAAGCCAAGTGATGGTGAATTTCGGGCTTGATGAACATTTAACGTGAACAAAATTTGTAATTGTGTGGGTGACTGGGTGGTTTTAGTGGGCAGAAGTTTCACCTTTGTCGCTAAGGGGATGAAAAGGAGAAGAAATGAGTAAGACTGGCCTAAATCATTAACAAAAATAAATGAATAATCATGATAACAGATTAACAGATATACTTGAGCAGCAAATTGTATCAGGAATATTGCCATTTTCAATATCCTTGGGTTAGGATGCCCCCATTCATGACAGGACAAGCTCATTAGTAGAGTTAAAAATATACTCCCTAAAATGGAAGTATTCCACAAGTCTTTATTCACAGACTCTGTAAACGGTTCCTTTGGTAATTTGCTTGCTCAATTCGACTGCTAATGTACAGACAAGTTAATAGGCCGTATCTCATGAAAATGTTGCTACTTACCGTAACCTAATATTTACAAGTACTGGAGTTTCCTATCATTGAGTTTCCTTTCATTTATTCTATTTAGTCGGAGAATCTCAACGACAACAAGTCATCAATACACCATAAAAATACGTATAGCTTACTCTGTCAATATTGCACCAAAACGTTTCCTCTCTGATATCGTGAACCCAGGTTGCCCGCAATCCTGCCAAGAAGGAAGAGGAAAATCTAGGTTAGAGTGTTAGACAGAATAATGCCTTGTTTGGATACAGAAGCTGGAGGGGAGGGGAGGGAAGGAGGGGGAGGGGAATGGAGCTTTGGCGTCCTCCCTCCAAAAACTTTTCTATGTTGGAGGGGATTTTAATTTCGCTTGTTGGAGCTATGTTTCCCTCCCCCCTTCAACGCAAGGTGTTATACAAACAAGGAAATTTGTTTAGGTCCTCTTTCCATCATCCAAACAGCATGGAAAGTAAATGTCAGTTGTGTTCGCAACTTTTGTTTGATTACCTCTTTATTAGGAGGGACATAACCATTCATCTTTGCTGTAGCAAAAAATTCTGGATGACTTACGTCAATGTCTTCATGACTGACAAATTTCAAATATATAGTTTAGAATAATTATTCCACTCATACAAAGGCACCAAACTTCAGCTACTTCAGTATGAGTACATGAAAATATGGAAGCAACAGATAGGTTGAGCTTCAACAAATTTACGAGATTTCCAAAGGGCAAGAGACATAGATTATGGTATGACAACACAATAAGTTCATAAAAATAAGCCACTATGAGAGCAAAAAGGTTGGCATTAAGCGGTTCCTACAACACTACGAAAGATGATCATATAACCTTATAGTCACTGACTATGATTCCTCGAGTAATCATATATCTTACTCCTCCAAAGAGTCTTTTGGCCTTCCCATTATTACGGGCCTTAGATTGATAAAGTTGCAACAAAGGATAAAAACCTTCAATGCAAACATTTATAAATGTCATGAAATCATAGCGTAAAGCAGTTATGAGACCTTCAATATAATCATTTTTAAATACGTCTATCATCACATAATCACTACTTTCTCTTTGACCGCCTTCATCTTATGTACTCCGTAGTATATAGATACAGCACTCCCACCCACCCACGCAAATCAAATCGTCAACACTAACACTAAGCTAAACAACCAAAGCGAGTAGGGCTCCAAAAAATGGTTATAAAGGTAGCATTAACACTTTCACAACAAGCATGCTATGCATTTGGACATTACAGGCTGAAAGCCTGACAGTTGACTTGCTGAAGGGAGAAGATTCATTTTATAGCCAATGCTGATGCATAAACTCAGACTATCGGCTCAACTTCATCTAAAGTCTTGCATCCCTTATATTAAATGTGTCTTCAATAACAGGAATCAACGCATAGCTGAACTGAAAGAGCTCCAGAGCCTCCATCTCCGTGAAGTTGGTACTCAGGGTTCAACCACTTCAACCTCAATCTGAGGTTGGAATGTGTCTATCAAGTGGTGCTCCTTGTACCTTGATATACAGTGTCTACCCTATGCTCTACGGCTTCCTTTGACGCTAGGCGCAATTTTCTACCCTTTCTCTCCTTGGCCTGATAGAAACTGTTCCAGTGGGTAGCTAATAATTACCTAACTTGAACGTGTAAAAATGATTTCTGTAAAGTACTCCCTCCGATTCTTAGGAATTGCTCCATTTACTTTTTCCACAAAAATTAAGGAACCAAGTAGGCAAGACTCGTGAGTGGATGGTGGGTCTCACCTTCTCAACATTGAATTGTGACCACACAAACCATACTGAATTAGGAAATGAAGCAATTCTAAAGAATAGAGCAAAAGTAGAAAATGGGGCAATTTCTAAGAATTGGAGGGAGTATAACATATTTACTGGGCAGAGACCCTTATTTATGGCATACTAGGAAATACTAGGTCAAGGCAGACAACATCGAAGTTGTGAACGAACCAATCAAGTTATCAGATTGTTCATTCCACAACTATAGTTAAGAATTAAGATATCATATAAAACAAAGACTAGAGTTCTTGGATTGACAATAATCATCGTATTTTCGATGATACTGCTTCTATGCATCAAAGAGTTCAGATTCCACTCCACCGCTATTTCTCTAGTATTTAAAAACACAAGATACAAAGAATCAAGTTCTAAGCTGGTCCATCAACAAAGGACATTTTTAGTATCTGTGAGCAAAGTTCCGCACAGGTAAATGTATAGTTCTCTAAGTACATATGAAGAATAGCAAGCAAAGTAAGCAGAAGGTACCTCACATTCAAATCACCACACCAAATAAGTGGCTTATCAGATAACTTTAAGACAAGTTCCAAGATCTTCTTATCCCATTTTCTTCTCCTCACAAATGACGACTCTTCCTCTTTCCAACCATTGTTAGGCACATATGTATTCAGAAAGTGGAATGACTCAAATTCAGCCAATATTAAGCGACCATCAGGCTCATGCTTCTTTGCTACAAAAAACAAACAACTCAATTTGCTAGTCTTTGTACCCAGTAATTCTTGAACTTTTAATACTCGAACATTGTTGATGTATGTTAATTGTTAAGCAAGTATAACAACATGAATATTATAACACTGACGAAGTAAGGGGGCGGATGTACGCAGGCTAGCCTTTATGTGGAAACATAGAAAGGCTATTTCTGAACGACCGAATTAATGCTGCTTGAAACTGTACGATTTACTGCTACTTCATAATACAAGAAGCGCAATGAGAGTTGCGAATCATTTTGCTTTATGTCTTCATATTCTGAAGCCAAGAATAGGGAGTCTTACTATACTTAACGTAAATCGGTCTATTGAGGAACGTCAAAGGGTAAAATGTGGTGAGGATCATAGGGTCAAGGAGACTTATACAAGTTTAAATACTCAGCTCATACCTTAAAATATCATCATGTTTTACTATAACTTACTTAAAAAAATCGGTCTTACCCAAAATACAAAATACAAACCGATGATACAGTTACTGTTGTCTTAAACACTTGCTATCAGATTGGTCTGCTTTCATGTTCACGGCAAACAGGTATCTGGGACCTAAATTATCTTAGATTTTAACAGACCAGGCATTACATCTCAGAGAGGGTACATAAGCTTTTGGGTAGAGTAATAGAGTTGTTTCCCCTTTAGACCACGGTACTAAACCTAGGTTGTAAGTTGCGTTCAAGTTAATTATCAAAACCATTAGAGGCCACAGCGACTCCATGACCACATTTGGAGGCAGTATCTACCACATTTAAGGCGCAGCTATTAACTGTCAGTGCGACCAATTCCCAAATCAAGACTAAAACCAATATTTCATACCATGGTTTCAACCAAATCTGTATGTACAAGGTGGTTTTATCTCAATTGATATCAGCTGTAACCTCTAGATGCCTTTAGCACCTAAGTCCTAAGTCCATGTTTTTGCATCTATTGCCACATGTCAAAAATTAAAGCATTCATAACATTGAGGTGCAGAAGACACATACAAGTAAGGAACAAGATAACAACCGGGAACAGCACACAGAAATAAAACATCAAGCCATTAATGCAACAGCAAATTTCAGGCATTTGAGGAAAACCTGTGACATCTAAAGAAAAACATATCTTCTTGGGCTTCAAGCATTTCTTCACAAGCAATGCAGTGCCAGCATACTTTGTGTCTGCAAGGGACCACCAAACGCGATAACTTCCAAATGGAGGACTTGAGAGGGCACGCATCAAGACCTACATGATATGTTGTATGATCATTGAAATGCTTAGGCATCTGTACTCAGTCGTGACTATAGGCTATGACACTCCAGTTAGGTTGTGTGTCCCTCGCCGAGATGTCTAACTTTGTTCAAGGCCAAAAGCAAGATAAAAAAATAAAAAATAAAAAATCGCTAAATAGTTGTGCCCAATACTCCCAACAGTATATTGCAGACTTGTAGCTAGAATCTAATATTACATACCGAGCCATAGGACATATTTGGAGGGAAAACAAAAGACCCCATAACCTGCCCTCCATCCTCGTCCCCTCCCAATACCTCCTCCTTCTGTACCCAAACTATGCAATGGTTAGCAGAGTACGCACTATATATCGGGAAGTTGTAAAAAATCATTCTTACCTGCTTTTCTTCGCGTGCAGCATTTGTATCATCTTTCAGTTCGCCTTGGTTTTTAGGTGCACCCTTCGAACCAGCGGCAGGCATCCTTACTTCCTACCACAAATAATATATTTCCTAAAAAGAACCCAAAGCATTTCTAACAACAGCAGTTCCTAAAGGTACCCAAAGCATTTCAAAGAACTTCTTAAGGAAGATAAGAGCAACATGCAATGGGCTATATAGAGCACATCAATCAACCGCAACAACATTATCCTTTGAATCTATTTCCAGGTCATCACTGACTAACATTAGCCAAAATCTACATAATGTACAAGTATTCCAAGCAATATCATACAAGGTACGCTTCCACGCTATTGTTTAATGTTCTTACAATTTATATATTAACCGTAATCATTTACCTTAGGTTATCAAGTTCGCAGTGAGTACAAGCATCAGTACAAATGTTTTTTACTACCTTGCACAAGGATTCGCCAAATGTATTTCATAAGCATCCAACAGCAACATGAAGGCGGAAAGAATGACCACATCGACCTAAACAAAAAATTACATGGAACTAGCTCCACTTCAATATAAAATACTCCCTCTGTCCCAATCATTTGTCTTCACTTTTTAACAATTTGTGAGGGGTACTTCAATCAGGTAAACAAATAACGGGGCCAAAATAGCAACCAAAAGTAAATTACCCAACAAATTCAGCTACTCAAATACCTAATTGGTTAATAATAACTACAGAAACTAACAATTTTAATCAGAATTTCATTAAAACCAGGTAGCATAAAACAATGTTGTACCACACAGAAAACACAAAATCAAAATTTACCCAAAATTAACCTACCCACAAACTAAAACACCCTTACAAATCCAGAAACACGCAAACCCATTATAAAAAATCCAAAATTTAGCAAATTCATGGAATGCCCACATAACAAAATAGACTAAAATTGCATACTCCCAACATTTTAATTATATAATGTACAAAGGTATAAAATTTGAAAGTAAGATGATGGATTATACCTGTATAGCTATGATATCAGGATCAAGTGAAGTAATAAACTTAGAGAACTCAGGCCAATTATTTTTGACACGAAGAAGTAAACTGTTAGCATTCCAAGTTAAGAACTTCAAGGGTTCTTGATTATCAACATTATCACCATTAATTTGTTCATCTTCAGGTGTTTTGGTAGAAAGAGCAGGCTTTTTGGCAGAACCATCTTTCTCAATTGGTTGGAAAAATCGTTTCAGTGACATCTCTCTCTCTCTCTACTATGTTTTCGGTTGAGACTGTAACTCTGAGTGATCGATTGTTACTGTGACTCTGAGTGATTAATTAGCCTATTTTGAAATAATGGAGTCGGATTATTTTGGGTCGTGTGGTCGTGTTAATAGGATCGCTCTATACGTGTTAAATGATAAATTATTTTGGATTCATTGGGGTTATTTGAGTCGGCTCATATTCGAGTCAGCAATTATCGGGACATTTTGGGATCAGGTTGTTATGGGTTATTGCGCGTCTCAATGTCGCCGTCTATGTCATTTGAGTCAATCAAGCCACTTTTGGGTCGCGCCTATCAGATCAAGAACGAGTTCCTCTTCTAATCTAATAAAATGATTTAGCAATATCAAAATATATTTGTTGAATGATTTAAAAATTAAGGTAATTGAGATAAGTAAAAAATATTATTATAAATAATCAAAATCATTCTATGAATTAAAAAGTAAATATATTTATATACTTACGAAAGGGTACGAATACTCTTCATAATCTCTTTAATTATTTAATCGTTTGACTCAACGTCCCGATCGTTATTGCAATTTCTTATTATTTAATCGGTTGACAAATTTGGCATGATTAGTATATCTCGGCCCACCCCCGATCTACACCCGAACTTGATCTATAACCTAAACTGATCCGACTCCATCTGATCCAACCTGTTCATTTGCTATAACGTATAAACCATTATTATCTTTAAATAACGAAATTACTCTTTCACATACGGATTTTACCCAATCACATACACTTTTTCATTAAGTTTCCATCCTATACCCTTTTGACTCAGTTCGAGGATTATACATCGGATGTATTACATCCGAGGGTAAAAGAGTCTTTTTATCTATTAAAAAAAAATTGTAAACTAATCAGCCAATATCT
>VHZZ01010965.1:0-10002 GCA_009801015.1 Silene noctiflora | reverse complement strand
TTGTCGGGTCATTTTCGGGTTGGGTGGTTTCAGAACCGGATCATTTTCGGGTTGGATCAGTTACGGGTCAAGAGTTTGGGTCATGTTCGGGTCGGGTCGAGTCTGTTCGGGTTTTCGGGTCACATTCGGGTGATGTAGTTCGGGACATTTCGGGTCTCGGGTCAGCCTTTTCGGGTCGGGTCAATCGGGTCGGGTTACTTTTGCCAGGTCTAACTACAATACAACAAAATTCTTTAAGTAAAAGAAACCGAACAAAATTGATTGCTTGAGTTTCTCCGTAAACCAACTTTCAGAGAAAAAAAAAAAGAGATTTGTGAATCAAAATATTAAATGAATCAGTAGCCAAGGACCAAGTTGATTGGCAATATTTGTCCAGCCCTATAATGACGAGGTAGGGTGGGGGAAGATGGATGTTTTTTTTTTATTGGAGTTGATTTGGGTTGGGTGAGAGAGGTGAGAAAAATGATAAGGATAAAATCGTAAATATCGTATGTGAAAGAGTAAAGTTCGTATATGAAAAAACACTACCCTTAAATAACTAGATAACAACATATTCAAAAGTCAAAACCGGCCTAAACCCGAATGAGCCTACTGGACCCGATCTAAATACTTGCAAACCCGAATGACCCGACTCTAATTGTTCAAATGTATTGGTGATATATGGCGGGATAGACGTAACGGTCACCCCCAAATTTAAGAACACGCTTATAGTTCAAACATCAAAATAGTTTCCATAAATAATTCCAGTCTGTAAATCATATATGTCCGTTAATTTCTTCACATCAATCTTCTTCTTTATCTAATTACTCAGTTGCATTGCATATACTTACTAATTTCAACTAATTACAACTTCCAACTTGTTTAAATTTTCCTAAAAATATGACTGATAATCAGCAGAAAGTGAAGAAAACCAGCAAGGGTAAACAGAAGATCCCCATTACCCGAATTATCGATAAGAAATCTCGTCAGGTAACCTTCACAAAGCGTCGTAATGGGTTATTCAACAAGTGTTCTCAGCTTTCTTCTTCGTTTCCCGGCACCGAGTTTGCTGCCATTACTTTCTCCCTCGGTGGGAAACCCTTTTCCCAAGGTGAGCCTTTTGTTGATACTGTCATTAATCGTTTCCTCAATGATACGCGACAGGATAACAGTACTCGAAACGTTGTTGTTGCTAATGATAAGAATTGGTGGGAGACCCCCATTGATGGTATGAAGTTGGAGGATCTTGTGAGTTTTAAGTTGGCTCTTGAAAGGCTAAGGAAGGATGTGGTTTCAAGGGTTCATCAAATCAGTTGCGTAGACGAATCTGACAGCGTTAAAAATGGGTTTAACGATGATGTAATTCTTGATGCCCATGTTATTAATCCTGATCATGAAACAATTGAACAAGACTTGGAACTTGAAAATTACGATTTCCTTGATATGGATTCTGAATCCATTGATGCAAGTTTCTGTCCTACGTTCTCTGATAATTGTCATCAAATAATAGATGATGATAACCCTGGTACCCTCTCTGATGTAATTAGGGGTTTTAAATTTGGATGCTGTGCTGATACTCTATGCCCTAAATTATCTGATAATTGTCAAAATCTAATGGAAAGTGTCGATTTTGAGTCGATTGATACAGTCCCTATTGCCCAAGTTTGTGATTTCTGTCCTGAAATAGAAAGCATAGATTTCAGATGCAATGATGATGAAAGTTTTAACCCTCAATTCTCTGATAAGTTTGAAGAAATAACAGAAAGTTTTGATCTACATGAAGTACTTAAGAGTGTTGATTTACAATGCAATAGTGATGCAAGTCCATGCCCTAAACCCGCCTCTGATAATTCTCATGAAGTAAAAGAAAGTAGTTTCAATTTTGGGTCGGTTGACAGTCAGGCTTGTGATTCTTACTTGTTAGGCATGATTAGCTGTTGCTAATTTTACTTAAGTAGGTCTTAATCAGGATAGGAGTAGTATTAATTAGGCATATGTGCCCTAATTTAGAATCTGTCAGTACCGACAGTTGTTATTATTGACGAGTTCAGTTTTGATTACATTTGTTCATTTCTGACTGTAATATATCATTGAATTGAATTTGTTTGTAAAATCCATCAATTTATGCAATAAAGCACGATTCTTCGATTACTCCCAACTTTTACCTGGTCTCTCTTTACTGCCCAACTCTTGCAGTTTTTTAACTGTATGTTATTGAATTTGTTGGATTTATGATGTTAGTTGCCTTTTTCTTTTACCTCCCATCTCTTTCGATTGGTCTGTGGAGCTTATGCTGCTCACAGGGTCGATGTAATTTACTTTATATTGAGTAAACTGAATTTTTGTGTAGGTCTAACATTTGTTGACTGACTGGTGCATCTCTCGGATGCAACTGGCTTCTATTTGCTTAGACGGCAGGCCTTAGGCTTCTATGGCTGTGGTGCTACTGGACAGCAACTTGTATTATGTCGACGGAAATCTTTACCCAGGTAATAGAGCCAAATTATTTCTTCTCTATGCAGATTTTAGTTGAATCTTTCTTATGAAGAGCCGTGAACATGAGAGGCTCGGAGGCCCTCCTTGACTAAATGTAATTTCCTCTATGTTACACGTATATAAATTTACAAGCAGTATGAGACTGTGAGGACCAAAGACCATTTTTTGTGCGACAGCGTGTCGCTGCTCAAAATGTGATGTATCGAGTTCAGTCGGTGTACCTTGTGTTTGAACGTTTAGTTTTGAACACAATCTTCCAAGTAAGTAAGTTCATGGTTACATTAATGAGCTCTCCAGTTTGTTATTGGACAGCCTGCTCCAGAGTGCCTGAAAAGAAGGAAGCTCTTATGTATGTCCTGTTATTTGTTAACATAAGCGTTGGTGTCGATTTGGGTATTTGTGCTACTTTAAGGCAGTGTTTAATATTTCCTTTGTATGTATTGTATAATCTTATTGTTAGTATTTGTCATGATTTGTATGTAAATTGGACTTGCTGTTTAATATTTTTCGTGTAGCATTTCAGAAAATGCAGGATGCATTGTTCACCTCTACACGTATGCAGTGCTTGATTATGCACAAACTGGCTTAATTGTTGCTGTATTCATATTCATATACTGCTGGGATTTCCATAGCCTACTGAAGTTTAATAAGGGATTGGCCGAATGCCAGTTTTTGTATAGAGTGACATGGTATTTACTCAAAACAGGCCAAACGGATACGGTCCTGACTTATTTTTGTTCATTGTCTGCAAAATAATCTCAAGTTTTATTAGTATTTGGATTTCTTTCAAGTTTCAAAATGGCATCAAACTTTTACCTTGCTTTTTTCTTTACTGCCCATCTCTTGCGTTTTTTTAGCTGTATGTTATTGAATTTGTTTGATTGTAGTTACTGCTTATTGAATAGTTAAATAAGTTTCGAGTAACTTTGATGCCTTTCCTTTAAGGAATTAGTTTAAGCATGGCCACGTTCGGAATTAGTTTAAGCATCCCTCTTTTCACCCCAATTGTTAAAAGGTAACGTTATCATCTTCATGATAGCTTCACAAGCATTTAGATACAATCTTCTATCATCCTGTCCTGCAAAATCGAATTCACTGTATTGCATACGAGTCATAAGGGTTTGAAGAAAACCACGTCCACTTTTGAGGCATTTATGGCGCAACGTATAAGCTTATGCCTATGGGACCAACTCAAAGATCAAGTATCAAACCAAGATTTTATACCAAATCTAAAACTGTTGCGGCCTAATAGCCGAGAATAACTGTGCCATGACAATACCCTGTAACCTCCCATGTCCCATCCACAACAACTTATATTAGAGGGCCTCACAATCTTACCATGTATGACAAATCAATCAAAATGTATATATATACTAACAAGGAATACGCAAGTGTTTAGATGTCAGAAACTTTTATACAAGACTCCCAAGTAACAATCACTCAGAACCAGTGGCGTTTAAAATGCAACATTAGCGAGTTTGCAGAGACCAACGAGACATCTTCCCCATATGTATCAAACGATGGCAAAATCCAACCTTTCTCCCTGGCATCCTCCACATATGATTCAAATTTATCAGTGGCGTTTGGTATGTCAAGGACAAGGTCGTCGAGTTCGTCCTTAACCCGGTCAAACCCTTTACTCATCTGGTTCACAGTGATGAGCCCTACGGCAAAGCACTCCTGTAGCAAAGCAAGCATCCTGTCACTCTTCTTCTCCATGGCCATGACCAAGGCCCTCTTCACCACCTCATGGTTGAAGAAGGGCATTCCGAGATCCCTGATACATTGACACGCTTCCCTAACATTGCCTCCTCTTTCATACTCTTCTAGAAGCTTCAAAACCTTGTGTTTTGCATCTTCTACAGCCCGACCACTCTCACCTCCCCAACACCTCAGGATTCTCTCGCCAGCATGTCGGGAGAAAACAAGCGACCTAGCCATACGTACACACTCAATTCCACGACAGTTAGGCGGTAGCTTGCTAGCTATTTCATCCAAGTTTAAAGGTGCGAGAACATCGTCAATCACGGCCCTGGCTAGAAAAAGAGCGAGCTCATTAGAGGCATCCAAGATATCGAGAGACATGTCTTCAGTAGATTCCAAGAGCAGGATAAAGCCATTTACAGTATCTTCAGTGGAGAAGATCTGTGTGTGAAGTGCTGACAAAAGAACAGACGCCATCTCCTTCTCCCGGTTTTTCCGGTCCATGGCAAGAGTTATGAGTCTCTTTAGGAAATTTGGATTGAACTCTGGAGCCTCGAGATCTATAAGACTGTGAATGAGTTCTGGAATATCATCTGAGAGGAAGTACTCATGAATTATATGAACAACCTCTTTCTTGTACCATTTTAACTTTTCATTGTCTTGTCTTGGCCCCGCATCACCTTTGCTAGTTGACTTTGAGAAAGATGGGTCAAGCCATCCTTCCGAAATCGCCTTAGCTATCAAGGACTGAAACAATGATCTGGCTAATGGGATATCAAGAGAAATGTCATCAAGACTTGCCTCCACCTGGTAAAACCCCTTCATCATCTGATTAATGCTTATGAGGCATTCTTTAGATGCTGCCTGTAATAGCTTTACGATGAGAGGTTCGGTCGATTTAGTCTTCATGGCAACAACTACAGCTCTCTTCACAACTTTATGATGGAAAAATGGGACCTGCAGTTCTCTAACGGACCTACAAGCTTTTAACGTATCTCCATTCTCTACATATTCTCTCAATATATCAGTTATCTTCTTTTTTATTTCCTCGACAGTTAGATGAGTATCACCACTCCATTTTCGCTCTACGAGTTCCTCATGGTGTGGGTCTGAGAGGTAGCTGTTGACAGCAGCTTTGATGGCTAGCCGCCCTTTGGAATATTCTGGAAGAATTTTTACAACGCTGGTAACAAACACTGGAGGGAGTATGCCATCAACCACGGCGAGAGCGACAAACAAGGCAAGTACATTAACTGCTTCGGGATAATCCACCGATAGGTCATCAGCAGACTCAAGCAACAGGATAAAACCCTGACTAATCTGGGCTGGGGTAATGACATCCACATGAAGGGTTGAAAGCAGTACCGAGGCCATCTCCTTCTCTTTATCATGCCTATTCATGGCCACTGACACAAGCTTTTTTATAAAGTAAGGATGATATTCACTTGATCCTAGTTCTCTAAGATGATATGCTGCCACGTCCACGGCACCCGAGCTAAAGTACTCATCAATGATTGAAACCACAGCAATTTTGTAATCATTTACAGGATCAATAACATCTTTCCCTACAAGTTTGTAAGGCTCCTGAAATATGCATGAACAATATTTACGATGAGTGATAGAGGAACTACTAATCCAAGAAACTGGGACACTATATGTGATACAAAACCATCATTAATAGCTCCCGCCTATGGCAAAGTATAAACACAAAGAGGCTTTCCTGAGGACCTGATATGAAAATTGGGTCATAGATGCATCAATAGTCTGCTACTTCACAATACAAGATGCATAGATAGTTTAGTGAGCCTTTACGCTTTACCTCATAATATTCCAAAGTCAAAGAATAACGAGTCTTTGGCTCAGGATGTCACGAGACATTATGTGATAATGCAGGAAAAAAAAAAGTATTGTGGAGCCTCTAAAAATCAGGAAAAAGATGATATCATGCACTACATCATCATTGTTAAACAGCAGACTACAGCAAGAGCAGAAGAACCACCTCGTCGCTATCATATTTATGATCAAGGTGGACGTCACAGTCAGTATCCAGTGGCCTTTCAGTCGCTCCCTTGCTCCCAACACCCTCTGTCATAATCAGAGGACAAACAATCAATTTCAGGAAAATAACATTCTTTAAGATGGAATCCTAGAGATGGAACATGTTTCAGGCATTAGAATATTCGACAACCATCTCAGGATAACCATAGCCTTAAAAGACGACAGAATCTTAGGCATTACAAACCTTAAACTGTCTTGATACACATATTACATACATGAAGAGGACACAAAGAAAAACCCTCCTACAGCTCATTAAAGCCATTCCATGATGTCAACAGTCATTCAAGCCAGCTTTAAAACGGCAGAAAGTTGTTTCGAAACTCCATTACGAATAAAAGTGTTAGATAGCATAAATCAAGACTGCCTTTTTGAACCAGGGAAGAAGCTCCTTTTTCAAGCATTAGAAAAAAACATAAAAGTACTTAAATTAAGTTCCGTGCAATCCGCCTAGTCCATCAAACTTGGATGATAAATTACTGCAAAAGTAATATCCGATAACATAGAAACATCACAGTTAGTATCTAATAACATAGAACATCATCTCCGTCATTTGGCAGGTTACTCATAACAAAAACCAACTCATGAACAAAAGCATCCTCACCTTCCACACTTTTGTCTGACTCCCCCGAATGTGCATTCCCTCCACCATTAACCCCACCACATTTGTCAAGGTGATCATCAAGCAATGTGGACAATTTCTTTGGCGATGATGACAAACTCTTTGAAGAAGCTGGGGCCGAGTTCATCACTTCCTTCTGCTCTTCTGGCAAGAATCCATCATTTGCCGCCATCTCAAAATCGCCACTTAAACAGCAGATGATTAAATGTACCAAATCCGGTTAAATTTTTTGATAATAAGCATTTAAACTAGTACTAATATCTTCAATCCACTTCAAGTATCATCGACCAATTACTACGCAAAAAATCACCCAAAATATTAAGATTTAAAATCACAAAATCTGAAAAATAATGTTAATCTACCAAAACATACCTACAGGTTACAGTTCAAATCATTTTGCAAGAAACTACCCAAATAAAGTTTTATTTTTTGTCCAACACAACCTACAATTCAAGTTCTTTTCTCGATAATTACCAAATCCCAGTTCCGATTAATAAACCAAGTAAAATTTCCGACACTGACTGACTTATTTTCAAGAAACTATATCTCCCTATCTTCCTAATTCGCAATTACTACCTAATTTTCTTCCAAATTTTCCGTAAACCTAGCTTGTTATCGACATTCCTCATCCATCCTTACATTTCTTTAGGTCTATCATCTTCAATTTTGATAGAGGTTAAGCATTACTAAAGCAGCAAAAATAAAGTCATGATTTCAGTAAGTCAACGCTTTCTTTTTGTAGCAGTTTGGATTTTTTTTTAAAGATTCTACGTAGTGTGACAATTTCTTCGCAAAATGACCTAAATTGTACGTAATTTTACAAAAACTGAAGCAAATGTGCTACAACATTACACATAAATCAAACAATAGTTTGCTGCAAACAATATTTCAGGCAATAGCATCAATTTAAATCATAAGACAGAAAAAAATAAATGTAAATTCAAACAATAGTATGCTGTAAACCCGTTGTCTAGATCCTCGTATCCGAGTCCGAGCATTATAGAATTCAACTAAGAACAACAATAGCAGTTGTAGAAATGAGTGAACAATTGGTTTTACCTGAAATACCCGAAAATTTCTGCCGTTGACCCGGAAATTGGGCCACGACAGAAAAAACTGTACGATCAACAAAACGGAAGAATCTTGAATGAGTAGAGAGGAATTGATGGATGTACTGTTATTTCGTAAACCCTAGATATTTGGGGAAACAGGAACTGATTTTTTTTTTTTTTTTTTTCCCCTTTTAAGAATGTTTTTAAACCCAGTCAGGGTGTTGCTTGCTTTCCAAGTTGCAGATGGTGAGGATGACTTGTTGAGGATGGAAATTACGACTCGGTTTCATAAAACCACTCACAACTCCGTCAAAAATAATTAACAAACATTTTTTTCCAACAGAAGGTATTTCTTTAGACGTTTATTTTTGTTTAAAGGCTTTTAACGGTTTTATATGACTCATTTATAGCTAAATGTGACGGAGTTTAAATGGTACTAACATTATATGGTAAAAATCTGACCCAGTTTAAATGATCACATAAGCCGTTTGAAGGCTTCGGTCGAAATAATGTCTCTGAAACGAGAATTAGTGTTTTTTTTTTTAAATTGTTACATAGAACTTAGAAGTGACCCACCTAGGATTTGATTAATGTTATTACATGCTTCAGCCATTTGGCTCTATGAAAAAACTGCTACATTTTAATATTTTTATGTTACAGAAGAAACGACAAAAGATAAAGGCGTCAAGCCACTCGATGTTATAAAAGTGAAAAGGAAGAAGTTTTATAGGAGAGTGAGATAACAAATCTAGATTTACATAACATTTTACAAAGAATTTAGGAATGGTCATCGACTTGTGAGTTGGGACCAAACCATATTTGTCCGTTTGTGGGAGACCGAATAATCATCTTACTCGAGTAATTGGAGTCCAGTTGTGAACCCCCGCTATAAACGTAACGTAAACAATTGGAAACGCGGCGGAAAATAAGAGGTTTTTAAAACTTTTTGACGTAAAAATAGTTTGAAATAAAGCGCGGGTTCAAAATACAAACAAACGGAAATAAAAAGTACGGAAAAACAAATACAAAGAGTGTTTGGGGAAAAGATATCCCACGAATATAACAAAGTACGGTGGGTAAGTCTAGCAAACTAAAGACTAGGTTCAAGGTACAATACTCGCTAGCTCACACGTATTCCAACCCCAGATAAGCTTCCACGAACCTGTCATTCATGTAAACATGAACGCCACAGTCAGTATGAAGTAACTCAAGGTTCTCCCAGCCACATTACATCGAAATGAACGTAACTAAGAACTTTAAACATACCAGCATACATTATAGTCACGATCAACTTAAGCATATGATAAGATAGGTGAACTATAGCATGTGATAAGCATGTAAAATCAACAAGGATCAAAGGCATATGAAACATTCATATATGATAATCCGACCTACCATTACAAATGAAGTCGCGACTATAAACCAGCATAAATGTCACATGACATGGATATCAAGAGGCCAACAACATAACACATGTGAGTGAAAACCGTAGCCATTACTTTGGAAATCTTTTAGCAAACATGCACGGGACGTGGCTACTAACGTCACRTGCGTACTTATGGCTTGCATCTCACCATAAATACGGATGGGAACATCAATTCCGGCGATCATATCGCAACTAAAGGCTTGTATTTCACCTTTAGTAGCCGATAGGACCAAGACCAACACAATCACACAAGTGTCCGGCTCAGAGTTACCTTTAAAACATGTCCGAGACACCACAAACAATAAACACGCGATCCTAAAGAAAATATCATCTTCTACGCAACGCCATGTAAGGACTCTAATACTCTTAGATATTAACACAACCCTTGGTAGGATGACTAGCTAGGTACATCCCAGCCTGAGACCTGGATCCAGACTCTCGGAAAATAGACTCCTTCCCGATTCGACATGCGGCACATAACTCCGCATCCAAGACTCGATTTATATACACAAGAATCGAGTACCCCACTCGCCCGTACCGCACGAGTGTGGCGGAAGATCTAAAGTAGAAGTCAAGTGTAACACCCGCAATTTAGAATTTAAGTTTTAAAAATAATTTAATGAGTTGTTTAAAATGAATCGCGTCTAATCGTATTTTTGGGTGAAAAT
>VHZZ01010958.1:44948-57296 GCA_009801015.1 Silene noctiflora | reverse complement strand
GTGCACATTTGGAGCTGAGGAAGCGTTAAGACGGAGTTTGAAGGAGTGTGTGTGATTGGAGTATGATGTGGACGGCCGAATGTTATGGGTGTTATCGTAACCTGTGATTTTTATGGCTGAGATGGATTTATTATCATTGTGTTAACATTTTTATCTTTATTTATGTCATTAATTATGTTGTTTGTTTAGTCCATACTGAACCTCGTGGTTGACTGTGTATTCGTGAACACCTGTGATGAACCAAATATTGGGGAGCAGATTGATTGATAGGTATTTGAGTTAGAGGACGTGGGAGCCTATGGGATGCAAGGCATAAGAAATTGGACCATAGTTGCTGTCTAGATCACTTAGTCGACGAGAACGTTATGTTTATGTAACTTAGTTATTTCCGTTGCGCAGTAATTGCAATATTAAAAGTTTAAATTTAATCAAATTTATATAAAGTAATTTGGTTTTTTTTTTACTTTGTTATTCACTACCTCGGTCATTCCGAGATGGTAACAGTCTTATTTATCTAGGAAGACCTAGTTAAGGCTCTTGGATAAATGGGGGTNTTTGTTATTCACTACCTCGGTCATTCCGAGATGGTAACAGTCTTATTTATCTAGGAAGACCTAGTTAAGGCTCTTGGATAAATGGGGGTGTTACAACTGTAACCAGTCGATCGAATTTTACCACCTTGCCACGACTCCTAACGGGCAAATAACTCGATCGAATAACCACCTTGGTCGATCGACTTATTCGTTAGTTCAGCCACATGATAACGCTCGACAGATTATACACGATTACGTTAGTCTATCGACAAAGCTATTAAAATTACGGATGTTACAATAAATGTCTTAATACAACTAACTAACTCTTTTTAAAGACTTTAAAATTGATTTTGCAAAACACGATTCAAAGTATGAAAATGATTAACGATTTGCAAATTGATTTACTTGATTAAAATACTTTGTAATGTCTTATTTCGTTGTGTTTGCAAATGTGAATCTAGTGTGGTATTTATATTGTCAAAGTAGTGTATACTTCAATTATCAAACATCACACAATATTAAGTCCCAGTCTCAAAGTATTGTTAAAATTGTAGCTTGAACAACACAAGCAAAATACACAATTTCTTGTCCAAGTAAAACCGAGCTCCTCTTGCAAGTAATCGGTTTACTTGTGCAACTTATATAGTTTGCACACAAGCACAATTGGGTTCAAATTTTCAACAAGAAATGAGCATAAATGGTGGTGTTCATGAAACTCTTAAACATTTCCAAATATGTAAAGTAAACAACCCATTTATAGAAAATGACTTATTGTGCAAGTAGACTTATTTTTCAAGACACACGATATTTTCTTCACATTTGAAATGATCAAAACAGTTTCTTGAAAATATAGATCGACTAAGTTTGAAAGCGTTTCAAGAGTTTTAGTATTTTCGAAATGTTTCTTTCAAAGACGGGTCAGAAACCACGGTGACATGCTGATGTGGCCATGAAAAGCGCACTTTTGACCCCTTAACGAACCCCATTTAGCATGAATATTAGGGTCATTTCGATGTCTTTAGCTTTTTATTTGTTTTTCTATGAGTTTCTTGCCCATTTTTAGGAAAGGAAGCAAAATGAGCGAAAATCGAGCTTAAACGGAGCATTTAGAAGCTAAAATTGACGGTACTAATGACAAAGCAGGAAAAGGGGATAAAGACTGAAGACCTATATCAAGGATTGGAGCTAAATAGGAGCAAGCCCCACGGCCTAGGGTGATCCCACGGCACATGGGGCAGCAATTGCAAGAGATGGCAAGGCTGCAACAGATCCCGGGCGAGCATATGCGAAACCCGAGCGAGCACAAGGAGAAGCCAAGCGAGCGTCAGGGGACCCTGAGCGAGTTCTCAGGCAAGGCTCACCCAAGCTCAGCCGAGCCCGGGTGAGGCACTCTATCAACGCCTCGTTTAGATCATTTTTCTCAACCTAATTAGGCCCAAAATCTTGTATTAGTATAAATACCCTTCATTTGCTATTAGGGAAGAGGAAGACAATTAGAGGAGTGGTTAGCCTAATGATTTTTAGTTATCTTAATTTTTTCATAATTGCACTTTAATCTTTCCACAATCAATCTTAGTCTAGCTTGTAATTGAAAGATTCTTGGGTTATATTTGAAGAAGATGACAATTCTTCATTCATCAAGGGTTTCTTCTATTTTAATCTTCATTATTATTCAATCTCCTTAAGTTGGTACAATTCTCTACTCTTACTTAATTTCTTGTTAATCTTTGTTAATTACTTTACTTTGTTCATCATGTCTTCTCTTATTTTGATAATTAACAACCATATTTGCTTGAACTTCATGATAATGCGTGAGTAGTTTCTTAGCTAGGGTTAATGAGGTATTAGGGCATTGGTTGAGTCCATCTTAGTTGATTAAACATGTTGTTGTAGTTCTAGTATTAGTGCACATGTTATGTTTGATGAAATGTTTGACTCACAATCTTGCATAATTCTCTACCCATTCAACACCTTCTACAAGACCTAAATTCTTAGGAGATGTTAGAGCATGCACTATGCTAGTAGGGTGACTGGGTGTACGCCAAAAGCTAACCTGACTCAACCTATGGATTGCAAAACTAAAAGTTTCAATCCTATTCTATCAATGACCTTGACCAAACCCTAGACTCATATCCTTGAGTTTACCATTTGATCACCCCTATGATCCCATGATACCCTGTGCTTTCTCAATATTTTTTACATCTCTATTTTACATACTTGATTTCATTTGTTTACATTTGTTGTTATTAGTTGTAGTTGTTTTATTCACCTTATCAATCAAATTAACTGTAATACTACGGTTTTCCCTGCCTTTGGTAACTCGACCGAGTAGGCCTTACTCTGTCGAGTAAGTTTGTGTCGTTCTAAGTCAGGGTCTGGAAGTGTGGCACTCGATCGAGTAGCTGAGTCACTCGATCGAGTAAGGGTCACTCGATCGAGTAGCTGTGTCACTCGATCGAGTAGGTGTCACTCGATCGAGTAGCATACTTACTCGATCGAGTAAGTTGCGTTACGGGTTGATTTACTTAARGTTTGTATATAACGCGAGTTAACTTCTTATTCATCATCATTGTTCATTTCATTCGTAAATCGATAAACTTACACAAGAAACCTCCCAAAACGTTATCTCGCGCTATTCGCAACCCGGAGCTTGAGTAGGTAGTTTTCCGTGTCGATCACATCGTTGTGTTCCTTGTCTCGAGGGTAAGTTCTTAGTATTGTCTTTATGCTTTTCCGTTATTGTTGTTTAAACCCTAATTGGGGATTAGGGCAGATTGTTTGGGGTTGTTGTATGGGTTGTGATCTATGGTTGTTGTGATTGTTTAGGAAGTGGATTCGTAGAGGCCCGTTTCTAGTCGTTTGTCTTGCTGATCGATGATTGCTTCCAGGTAGGGTTTCCCCTACTCAGTTACTGTTATTTTGTGGCATTTTGTATGTTGTGATTGTATGATGTATGTATGCTTTGTGTTGTATGACGTGACGGAGTAATGAAGGTGGAATTGGAGTATGTTGCGAGATGCGTTCTCGGCTGAGTGGAGTCACTTGCGGGAGTGGCTTCACGCCCTTGATTCGCCCTCCGTGGAACCCGCCATGGGAGGGGATGTGCACATTAAGGAATTGGGGTTTTCGCTCGGTATGATGAGCGGGGCTTAGGTGGGAACGGCTGCGGTCCCCCACTGGCAGGGCTACACACCTTGGGTGTGTAGTCAGTGATATGATGTGAGGCGATGTGGGAAGGAGATTGTATAGTGTTGCTATATTTCTCTGATTTGATTATTTGGCAGTAACTGACCCCGTATTGTTTGTTGTAACTGTGATGATCCATTCGGAGATGATGAGCAGATCTGAATAGGTATAGCTATGTTGCACGAGGGACGGATGGGCAATCACTATAATAGAGTTTCCGCTGCGTTTGTCGAGTCTTTCATTAGTTTTGAGACCTTGTATTTCAGATAGTTGTTCAAAAGTTGGTTTGACCTTTTTAGACAATGTAATCGTTTAAATATGTTATTTAAGATGTTTCGTTATTGTCTTTTGTATATCATTGCCTCGGGAAACCGAGATGGTAGCATCTCCGTACCTAAGGTGGCCTTGTAAGGCACTTTGGTGTATGGGGGTGTTACATTAATTGTGACACCCTTATTACTATTTTAAGCGCTCCCTTTGTGAAAGTAATAGTATAACTTAGCCGTCCTTTGGGGTCGAACTCTACTTACTACTTCCTACTTCCTAAGTTGTTTGTTGAGTTACAAATACTGTTTGGTGGTTAAACGACGGATCATCACATGCACTGTTGATATTGAAGCACTTAGCACTTTCAATTTATCTCATTACAACACCATGACTCTAACAATGACATTCTTCATTCTTGATCAAACTTGGGCAACCTTGATTGACGAATAGAGCTTCCGAGCTACATGATTAAAACTTCATAGGTACACGATTAAATAAACGATGAGATTAATTTGTCTTAGGCATCATCAACATCAAATATGGTCCTAACAGGGTTCATCGAATTGGGTGAAGGTCGAGTTTAAAAGAGTTTGGATTGGGCTGCGTCATTTCAAGGTTCAGGTCATTTTTAAATGTTTTTCACGTATTTGGAATGATGGTCATAATACAATAATAAACACCCAAATCTGATAGATGGGGTCATCAATCGAGATGTGAGTCAAATATGGGTTGTGTGAATCTGGCAATATAGCATCAACGTACCAGCAACAGTAGTCTTCTTATCAGCAGCATCAAGGACAAGACCCGAGCTCAATCCTATATAATATCAAGATGCATCCACCTCCACCACATTAGATATTTTAGTAAAAGATTCTAAATCCTTCTAGGAGTTCTAACAAACTTTAAGTAAAGTTGTTAGTTAATTGGCTTAGATTTGTATATAAGCAAATTAAACATTTCTACTGTTTTCATAATTAATTCAATACAATATACAAATTCTAGTTACTCTTTGTTTCCTCTATAATTTTATCTGTATTTCCTGTGATGCTTGAGAGCTTAACAATGACGTCTTGCTGCGTTTATGCATCTGTGTTTCTTCATTCACATTTGCTACCATTTCACATGGTATCAGAGCAGGTTTAAACATCTATTTCTGCCTATCATTCCTCATATACTTCTGCAATTTTATCTTTGATTGTTCGATTTTTCTTACATTCTGTTATTTCTTTTCAAAATTATCAAAAAAACACAAAAAATTCATAAAATCATCAAAAATGACAAATGTTGAGCAAACTTCTGCAGGAGAAGCTTCTTACAGTAATCCTTATGATGATCATGCATTTCTTTCTGCTTCTGATAATGCGAATATGACTCTTACTGCTACGCCTTTCTCTGGTAACAATTTCCTATCCTGGAGTAGAGATGTGATGACGGCCTTTAACACGAAGAACAAGTGCAGTTTTATTACTAGAACTGTAGCAAATCCTGGTATAAACTCTCCAAAGTATTCACAATGGTTGAGAAGCGATGATATGATTCGTTTCTGGTTATCAATTTGATTTCTCCACAGATTAGGGAAGGTTTCTTAGCTTGTAAATCTGCTATATTGTTATGGAGTGACATCTGTGAGAGGTAGGACAGTTTAATGCACCATTGTTGTATCAATTGAAGAAAGAATTGAGGAACACATCTTAATAAAATTCATTTGTTGTTGATTATTTCAATAAGCTCTAACGACATTGGTATGATATTGAGGAATTAGAAAAGATTACTAAGTGTGATTGTGGTGCAATGGAGAAATGCACTTGTAATTTGTATAAGAAATTGCTTGAGATTATGTCCAGGGAGAAGGTGATTAACTTTCTTATGGGATTAGGTGACACATATGAGAATCTGCGTACAAGTATTTTGTCAATGGATCATGTTCCTCCTATAAACAAGGTATATGAAATTGTGCAGCAAGTTGAGAGTCAAAAGATGACCACATATGTCTTAAATTCAACTCAAGGCGCAACTGCTATATATGAATTCTTACAACACAGCTAGAAAACCTTGGAATGTTTTGAAAAGAGATTCTCAGGATCCTAAGAAGCTAAGGTTGATGAGCGTTGGAGTTCACATTGTACAAAGAAAGGTCACACTGTTGACACTTGCTTTATAAAGAATCTTATATCAAAGGAGAAGTTTATGGCTAGATTTTATGGAAATGTTTTTAGCATTTCTACAGAAAGATCAGTGACGGAACCTGCACAGCAAGTGGCTTCTACTTCTAGAGTCTATCAGCATGTTTCTGGTTATATTTCTCAGTCACAACAAGTTGTTGTTGCTCCTGTAAAGTTTGATCCTGAGTTGCTGAATACTTTTTACAACCAGATATGCATATGGCACAAGCAAAGCAAGATAATCCTATTGATTGCTCTGATGTGTCAGTCAATTTTGCAGGTGTAACTTTAGCTTAGTCTTTTCCTCTATGTCCTCTATTGATTGGATTATAGATTCTGGAGCCACGGATCACATGATAGGAAATTCAACTTTATTTGCCCATTTACACAAGTTCATAACACCTATTAAAATAGGCTTACCTGATGATTTTATGTAAAGTGTTTCTCAGTCAGGACATAAATATAAATCTAAATAATAGAATTGTTTTATTTGTAATACTCGGATCTTTAGAGGCTTCTATAAGATGCTTTTAGGATTAGGGAGTGGACTCTTAAGCTTCAGGAGAGTCGTAATCATGATTAAAGAGGGACACACTAGACCGAGTATGACCTATACTAACCGAGTGAATGTGAAGTGGATCGAGTGGGTGTGCAATAGACCGAGTAAATGGGACTCGTTCGAGTATGGTCTATACTCGACAAAAAGGGTGGAACTCGACCGAGTGCAGCTTGTCAGTGGCGATATAAACTATATAGGGATCTAAAATCTGCCTAACCCTAAATCATTTCCTTGTCTCTCTCTAAGCCTCCAAATCCTCTTCTTTCTCTCTAGAACTCTTCCTAACCTTTCCCATGTATGTGATCATGGATTTGAAGATCTCCCAAATTTCACCTTCCTCATTCCTCTCTCCACCTTATAAGTCAAAGATCTCACCTTGTAAGTCATATACTTGGCTTGTTGTGTTGCATATTGCATACATTTGATCATTTGTGGATGTTGGAGGTTGTTGGTGGAGTTGTGGTTGTGTTGTGTGGTTTTTGAGAAGACGTAAGGCGGTTTCGTAACCGTCTTACGCTCGAGTCATTTCTTGGAGTTTCCCACTCCAAGGGACGTGTAAGTTTATGGCTTGAGTAAGGAGGGGCTCATGTGGTGCTACATCGTCTGACAGGGGTCCGGTTAGCTCCCGGGCTCAGTACTACGGGTGTGTCGCGAGTACCTGTTTTACGGGCTGCGGTCCGGCTATTTGGTGGTGGTGTTGTGATGTCGTCACTGGGTTATATGGATACGGACTTGTGGTGGTTGGAGACTTGTGACTCGTGTGTGTCATCATTGCATTTCATGTTCATATGTACATATTATCTCGTGAGTGTTTGTATTATCGATACTGACCTATGTTAGTTATGTGTAACTGTCACCTTCTTTAATTGGGGTGGCATGTGATGAACCATATGATATTTTCGGTCATATGCGGAGCAATTTGAATATAGGTTTGGACTTAGTGACGAGCGAGACGGGTCGAGCCACGAGCATTTGTGTCCATTCGAGTTGTCACATGTTAGTCGATGTAGCTTCATTAGAAAGGTTGTAGTAGCATGAGACTTGGATTATTCATTTATTCAATTTGTAATTCATTAAACATGTTATTTATATAAAGTGTTACTTAATTGAAGTTCCGATTCACTGCCTCGGGAAACCGAGAGGGTGACATTCCTGATTTCCTTGGCCGGTTAAGAGGTGGTGTTACATGTTCTATATGTACCTGTGTTCAAGCTTATTCTGCTCTCTGTTGGAAAATTACCTGTTACTTCAGGATTATTGATTCAATTCTTTGCGGATCGTTGTGTGATATAGGACCCTGTTTCTAGCTGTCAAGTGGCAGTTGGATTACAAGAAAAGGGCTTGTACAAGTAAGGGTCTCATGTTAAGGCAACTTCTACTAGATTTTTCAATAAAGATGTTAAGCATATAATAAGTGATTGTAGTTGTTCAAATGTTTCCAAATGTATGCAGCATGTTAAAGTTGAGTTACTTCATGCTAGACTAAGGCATACCTCATTATCCAAGATGCAATATATTGATGATTCAGATTGTAAGAATTTAAAGTCCTATGTGTGTGATACTAGTTTCCAAGCAAATTTACATAGATCTCATTTTGATAGAAGTGATAATAGGGCTCTTCATTGGTTTTTTTTATCTTATTCATGTTAATCTTTGAGGGCCTTACAAAATAGCCTCTATTACTGGTGCGTTCTATTTCTTTACTATAGTAGACTATCATTCTAGAGTTACTGTGACTTTTTTTCTTAAATATATGACACAAGTAGCATATGTGTTTGAGGGTTTCTTAGCTCAAGTTGCAAATATATACAATTCTACTATAAAAGTTGTTAGGAGTGATACTAGGACAGAAGTTGTGCAAGAATTCTACCTTCAATTGATGCTTAAAAAGGGTATAGTGCACCAGAAGATTGTGCCAGGGAATCCAAAGTAGAATGAAAGAGTGGAGAGAAAGCATAGACACTTAGTTGAAACTGCTAGGGCTATGTTATTGCATGCTAATTTTCCTAAGAAGTTTTGGGGAGAGGTCTTACTTGCTGCTACTCAAATAATAGATAAGCTTCCCACATTTGTTCTTGGTTAGAAATCCCCTTATGAGGTTTAACGAAAAAAAACCTAATTATAGTAAACTCAGGGTGTTTAGTTGTCAATGTTATGCTCTAAGATATACTCCTCATAAAGATAAATTTGATTCTAAAGGCAAGAAATGTATCTTTAAAGGATATCCCTTTGGGCAAAAGGCTTATAAACTCTATGTTCTTAAATCTCGCAAGTTGTTTGTGAGTAGAGATGTGAAGTTTCAAGGGTCATTGTTTCTTTAAACAGTCCATTTCACCTAATTCACATACACAACAGTCTCCATTTCATTTTTTTTCCCAACTACAGTATTACCAGATGATTCAGAGGTTCTTATCCCTAGTACTACTGTTAATGATAATAATAATGTTGCAGATTTCAACACTCCAGACTCTGCAAATTTTGATATTAATAATGACATACCTTCAATGTTTTACAATCATAATTTTTCTTCTAATTCTCCTACAGAAATTATTGTTCATAATGATAATATTCCCATTCCAAATCTTTCTACTTCTAGTGCATCTTCTCCTAATAATTATGTATCGAGTACTTTTGCACCTAGGCATTCTACTAAGACTAAACAAATTTCTTCTAAAATCAAATATTTCATTGTTATTGAGAAGATACAATCCATTATTTTTCATAATTCTGATTCTTTTAATGTTGTTCTTCACACTCCTGAACCTTCTACTTATAAGCAAGGAAAAGATGACCCTAATTGGATTAAGGCTATGACTAAATAATTGCAGGCTCTTGAGTCAAATGATACTTGAGAATTGGTTTCTTTGACACCTGGTTATAAAACTATAGGTTCCAGGTGGGTTTATAAGGTGAAGTTCATGACTATCAATGGAGAGTTATAAGGCAAGACTTGTGGCCAAGGGCTATTGTAAAGTGGAATAAAGGATTATAAGCACACTTTTTCCCCAATAGTTAAGTTTGCTGCAATCAGGATTTTACTGGAGTAGCAACAGCTAGACAATGGCCAATACATCAGCTTGATATTAATAATGTGTTTTTACATGGATTTATGGATGAGACAGTAACATTTCATGTTGGTAAACGTTCTCTCTCGAGGAATTGTAATGGTGGAATTAGATAAGGCGATTCTATGGTTGATGTTATGTTGTGAGCTGCATATTTGAGGTAGGCTTGGTTGGGTGAGTTAGTGTCGAGGATGGAAGGTGAGAGTGGAGTGGTGTTGGATAGTAGGGTGGTAGGTGTGCATGTTATGCAGGTATGGGTTAGAACTTCGGGGACAAAGTTCGTTTTTAAGGAGGGAAGATTGTAATACATCAGATTTATGGTCTTAGGCTACTCGGCCGAGTATGGGGTACTCAACCGAGTAGCTGTCATGGGTAGTCTGTCAGAGTTCTATTTGTTGTGAACTCGGGCGGGTGGGTTAGCACTCGGTCGAGTGTGGCTTACTCGATCGAGTGTCCTGCACTCGGTCGAGTGGCTTGTACTTGACCGAGTATCCGGTTCGTTACGGGTTTTTCCGCGGTTTGATATAAATAGAGCAGAAGCAGTTGGTACTCGTATTTTACTTCAAAACATTTCATTTAAGCTGATTAACCATCTTTTTTACAAAAACCAAACGACGTAAACTGCTTCTCTTCTATTCATATCGATCCGAGATGCGATGTTCATCATTTTTGGGGATTTTCACACCTTTACTTCTCTAATTATTTAAGTAAGTCTTTGATCTAGTCCTTTATGGTAATGTTGTATATTAGTGAAACCCTAATTTGAGTATTTGGGGGTTTAGAGTGTTGCTCATCGTATGTGTTGTTGATTATCGTGTTGTAAGTGACGATGTGTTATTTATTGTGCGTTCGTATGGTTGGCTGTGGTATAATGGATTGGAAAAAGGTAGAGTTTTCCTACTTAGTTGACTGTAGAATGATATGTACTACAATGTGACGATGTTTGCTACTGTTTATAATATGTTTATGTTATGTCTATGATATGGATATTATTGAGGAGTTTGGAGTTGGTATTTTGAGCCATCGCGAGATATGGTCTCACCCCCATTGTTCGCCTCTTGTGTTTCTCAACTCAAGGGGGATGTGCACATTAATGGACTTGGGTTCGCTAATGCGTGAGCGGGGATTTTTTTAGTAAGGCTGTGAAACCCACTGGCGGTGTGAATTACCTGTTGCGATAGGTAATCTGGAGGGCTACACAACTTGGTGTTTAGTCGTTTACTGGTTACTATGGAGTTTGGAGGTGGTGGTTATGGTTACAGTGGATGTTCATGCTTATGTATTTCTATGTCATATTATTGTATAGTTGACTGACCCCGTTTCTATTTTCAAAACTGTGGTGATCCATGGGGATGGTGAGCAGTTGGTTTAGCAGRTGATGATGATTATCATTGTTGATGTTGCTGCGGGGATTGGCAGGGCTGAGTCAACACCAGTTTTTAGGAGTCTAGCTTCCGCATAACTTTGTCTTATTTTTTGTTATCGCAGTTTTGGGATTTGGATTTGTATTTGTATTTTTGGGAGTTTGTAACCTTTTAAATAAATTTAATCTTTAAGTATACGTTTCATTATGGTTTCTGTGATGTACACTACCTCGGGTAACCGAGATGGTAGCACTTCCATATCATGAGGTAGTCCTTGATAAAGTGCCTTGGGGTATGGGGGTGTTACAAAGTGGTATCAGAGCGACAATTTTGGAACCTAAAACCAATGAACAAAATGAACTTAGGGTGTCTAAATAAAATGAATCCGKGTAGGAGTTCTTTAGAGCTACCGCAAACGCTTGAGAGACGTCGTAAAGCCGCATTTTGCCTTTACAACTTTTAACCGGTCACTATTGGGTAACAAGGGTTGTTGTATGCTTACATGTTTTGTTTATATGTTTTATATGTATTGTTGGATGTTACTTGTATGAGTTGTATGGAGATATGTGAAGTATATGGATATGAGTTGAGTTGTTGAATTTGATGGATGAAGTACTGATATGGAGTTAGTAATATGTTAAGGTTATCTGTGTGATCTATGTTTTATTTAAGCATAGGGTAGTTCGTCGATGGCATGACTCGACCGAGTGAGGAGAACCCGACTGAGTACGAGGTACTCGACCGAGCCCCTGGAATTCTACCGAGCCCCTGGCACTCAACCGAGTGGTTAACTTGAGTTTGGGGGACAGAAGTGCTGTAAGTTTCTGACTCGACCGAGTGTGTGAGGCACTCGGTCGAGTGGTGTCTACTCGATCGAGTATGTTATGTACTCGACCGAGTGTGTTTTCTGGTATTTTCTGGTCAGGTTCTGAAACAGCTGAATTCGACCGAGTACGTATGTGACTCGACCGAGTTGAGTGTACTCGACCGAGTATTTTTTTTCTAGGTGGATATATGTTTGTTTTGAGTCGTAGGCTATGTGCTTACGTTTGTCTTGAGTCTTAATGCGTTGTTTTACATATGTGTTGGTTTTAATGCGTACATTATCGGAGCCTAGGACGTGGAGAGTACCACCTTATGATGGGTATGAGTTTGTTGGGAGGACATGTGGTTATACGTGGTAGTGATGTATAGTGAAAAGAGGAAGTGAAG
>VHZZ01010956.1:0-13002 GCA_009801015.1 Silene noctiflora | reverse complement strand
TCATCCCAAGGTTCTTTATTCAACTCTCATTACTTTCTCACATTCCGTACTTCCTCTTTCCTAAATTTTCGAATTATTACATCCACTCCCCCTAATATAGAACTTCGTCTCGAAGTTCAACTAACAATTCTCAAAAGGTGTTCTCATACGATCATTACCAAATTCCACAAAGGATCAGGTTCGCAGTTTAACACTCTCTCTTACTTGTTGCAATTCCATAATCGAATCTCCTATAGTCACAATTCTATCTATATGATCCCACACTACAAGCCTCCCAAAAGGTGAAGTATAAGGTCAATCCGACGGTTCTAATCTCTAATCCCATAAATGATTCTTCCCTCAAGTCGGTTATATGTATACATATCTATCGCGGGGTACAAGACGATTATTATTACATAATTATATCACGTCAAATCTCATGCATTCATATGCATGCACATAAATCGTGAATTTGTGGACACCATGAAACAAACAAGCAATGCAAAATTCTCGTTATATGACTCAACTATGTTCAACATTCCTACTTCCGAACACCATGCCACGCATATACCGCGTGAAATTCACCACATGATCACACATGTGTTTCCACATCCATTGTCATCCATTCTTAACACTTCCGTTTACACGGAAGGCCACAACACCATCATGAAAATAACCACTACATGACACATTTGGTGACCGACAACTAACATGAATATCATTATCATCTTGCTTTTGCAAAAAATAAAATCACGGCAATCAACGTGTACCACACACAATCGCCACATCATTTTTGTCATCCAATCGTACATGTCAAACTAACAACTTTCACTTAACATTCTTAAATAGAAAAAGGCACATGATACGGTCAAACATAAACAATTCACGGGGTCTCATCCATATGGGGTCAACATGTTCATCCGACACAAGTTAACTAATATAAACCGCAAAATAAGGGTGCACCCCCAATATTTGGTCGAATATTGACAAAACAAGGGCCATAGCAGGCCACTCGGCCGAGTAAGAGGCACTCGTTCGAGTGAACGGAGCACTCGGCCGAGTGTCACTGGCAGAACTAGAATGTTCCCAAAACTTTCTTTAAGCTTACCTATACTATTACACCAACATAAATAACTTCCAACAGTGATTAACACACAGCCTAAAAGATGAATCTAAGACAATATCTTGGCCATATGGCCACCATTACAACATAATTAAAACAAATATCCAAGTTGTATGACCGACATAATCATAATATTTCAAAATTCACTTTACGCCGCCACAGTTCAAGTAAACACCACAACAAGATCATTATGCATAACATGGATGTTTCACGGAAAACTAGAAAACAACTTTGCAAGCAACATATACGTTACTATCCAAAGGTTTAGGGTCTCACACAACCACTTTCATTCTTGTACATGCATACTTAAATTAAACGGTTATACCATAAAATACAATTGATCGAAACACTTAAACGACATAATTGAACTCCACGCATTGCATTTTACACTCTCAAATTCATAACCGCGAAGATCAACTTGGTAGCACTAGATCCACAACTTTACATATACAATTATTACAACTAAACCCATCCATATTCCTCACGGTCGATAGTACAATCTTCTTACGAGAGTTCATCCCAATTTCACAATTTTTAATCCCTCTAAAATCCCAAATTCTCAATTATACTGCCAACTTTCACTTAACACTTTCTCATTTCTCTATTTTACAAATAACACTCTCTAAAAACACTCCCGCAAAAACCGACTCTTTATATCAAAAGAACATCCCCCGAAAAACCGACGTCGGTATAATACTATAACTATCAATTACCATATCACACGTGCACTATAACTCTCAAGTAGCTTTACCATTTATTTCTCACTACGACTTTTACTAGACATCTTTCTCGTCCAATCTCAATGATCACTTCAAGTTCCATCTAGTGTCCTCTTATATTTTTATTTCATAAATTCTCATTACCATCTTTCGATTCTCATTTATTTATCAACCAAAGTTTCCAAGTCATGTTCAATAATAATATCCCTCGGCATGCAACCCAAACCTCATTCACTATCCATAAGTTCGAACAATTAACAAATATTCGACCTTCATTACACATCACTCATCATTCATAAGTTACCCCGTACCATCATCTTACTCAACTCAAGACACCTTATGTAAGCTAAACTCACTTTCTTGTACTCTCAATTTCTGACATAGATTATCCATAAAACCACACCAAAAATCCTCGGATCATGAAATAATCCAATCAACACACCAATAACCGTGGATCACAAATCAAGACTTCCCAAATCGCAAAATATCACTACTTACCATAAAAGATCCCTTCCTCAAAGTCAATAACCATGTTACGGCCTCGTATCTCTCAATTTTCATATTCTATATTGCTAACAATACTCATACACCACTCATTTCCATTCACAATTCTCTTTATTCACAACACCTACATCCCCACTTTATCAAATCCAATCTAGCCATTAACAACCATTTTCACAAATCAGACCGATAACATCCTTATTCATCAAACAACTTTCTCTCTTTCATAAAATCAAACACTTACCTATCTGCACGGCTCAAATCCCCATAAAATGAACAAACTTACCTCAATCTCAAACAAAACACATGTTCCACATTCATAACTCTCAAGACGCAACACTCACTCATCACACATTTTAGCACTTGTCCCTTTATCCTCATAAACTCGTCAACTAACTCCCATTTCACATCCTCTTAAACACAACCACATGTGTCTACACTTCTACAAGCCAAGACCATACCACTCACAAGGTAAACAAGCATTGAGACCCCTATATAAGCAAAACAGCACATATTGGAACATTATAAAACAATGAGACTATTTAAGTACAAAACTTAAAATTTTTGGTCATGTACACTATGATATATACAAAAATATATTTGGGCAAAATTTTAAGGCTAGATTTTCGATATAGGACAATACATAACATCATTAACGAAATTGAAGTTTTATTACTCAATTAAATCATTATTAAACAACATTTGGATCTTTATGACATAATTAGACAAAGAAATGGGATACAAAGTGCAAGGCTCCTAGGCTAATTCAAACATAAAGAAACGTCAACAAGGACTAATTACCAAGAAACAATTGAGCCACATTTGAGTGCAAAAATCAAATTCATTGATTTTGTTATGAAATTTCAAAAGATGTTGGGCAACATTTTAACATGAAGTTTTTGATTCAAGATGGTTCATGTCGTTACTAACAAAGATAGTAGCCTCATTAGTTAATTAAACTCGGTCTCGAACAAAAAAAATTAACACTTAAGCATGAACATTAAAGCTTCAAAATTCTCAAGACAAATTTTCAAATACAAGGCAAAATTAGCAATAACAATTAAATATTGGTCCTTGCTAAATAATTAACCAAGCAACAAATGCAAAATCAAATTATCGACTCAAGAACATATATGTTCGAGTTAAAAAAAATTTGGGCAAAATTCAACATGAAAATTTTATACTTGACATCGTAAATGATGTAAAAAGGTGACTAATATCATGAATCGAACAAAACATGTAATTAATTGACAAAATATGGTGGAATTAACATAGATTTAAACAAAAATTAAATTGGAAAGATAAGAGGAAAGAAAACGACACTTGCACAGTGAGATTAGCCAATTTAAGAGATTACAAAGGAAGTAAAGACTTGAATCCGTGCAACAAACAAACAACACGGAAATTTTAGAAATAATTTGAATGACGGAAGAACAAGGAAGTAAAATGAGGTAATAATGCAATTCTAGCGAAATTTACAGCCCAGAATTGGCACTCGGTCGAGTGCTAGGGTCTACTCGGTCGAGTGCATGCCCACTCGGTCGAGTGACACTTTCATAAACCTTCAAGTTTCTGGACATGGTCTACTCGGTCGAGTGCTAGGGTTCACTCGGTCGAGTGAGTGGTACTCGGCCGAGTACTAGCTCGCACTCGGCTGGGTGCCTCTCCATGGTTTGCAATTCCCAACTAGGAAATAGTATTCGTATACTAATAACTAATATACTAACGACCCTTACTAATCGCACTCTAACTATTGCACTAATGAAATCTAAACATACATGCGGTATTAAAAGGCAAAAGACGGGGTTAAGGCCTCTCACACACACCAACACAGAGCAACCATTCTTAAAACATGTAATAAGTATCATTACTTTTATCCAACTTCTACATGTTATCGCATACCATATGAACAATTACATCATGCAAGAGCCTATCATCGGCCACAACACACAAGCAAATTATGGCTTTAAAACTCATCTTGTTCAAACACACAGGCTCATACAAATAAATGCATTTCATAATAAATATTCCTCTACTCATATCACACATAACTCACTCAAGTAAGCATTTCCATCTCATTGTTTCAATTATCATATATTATCATACGCTAATGAAGGATTAGATCAAGCAAGAAATTTATCAACTCGTATCAACACATACAAAACCACGTCATGTGAGAACTTGCCAACTTAACATAGCATACATGAGATCACGCAACTTATCACATAACGTTTCCCCTACTCATAACTACCCTCATAATGACCATTCGGGACAATAGGATCTAGTTTTGCGATGAGGGATCCTACTCACCCAAAACCGACCTCTCATTGTACTCATGTCGAGTTCATTTTATTAGACACTTCTAAATTCATTTTTGGTTCATTGGTTCAGGTTGCAAAATCGTCGCTCTGATACTACTTTGGTATCATATGTTATTAAGTGGCATTGCATTATAACATGCTTATCGTATTTCATATGTTATTGGAAAATGCATTATTGTGACATGTCATTGGTAATATTGAGGAGTTGGTAATCATGTCATAATTGGAACCGTGTATCATGATGAGTCGGTGTTTGGCATATTGTATGGTATCTTGCAGTTATTGAGTTGGTCATGCATATTGCATTATAGGTGTTGTAGAGGTTGTTGGCGGTATGACGGAGGTGTTACTCGTTCTTTTGGAGACGTGAGGCGGTTAGGAGGCCGTCTCACGCTTGGGTCGCCTCTTAGAGCTTCCTACTCCGAGGGGAATGTGCACATTAATGGCTTTAGTTATGGAGGGATACGTGAGTTTGAGTCACGTTGTCTGGCCGGGGATCCGAGTCGTTCTCGGCCCCGGTACCACCGATGTGTCCGAAGTACCTTTTTACGGGCTGCAGTCCGGGTTGTTTTGGTGGGCGGTGATGTGGTGCCGTCGCCGGGTTGTGGGTACGTCTGGGTGTGTCCTGGTACCGGTGTGGTGTGGTTGGAGGTGGTGTCACATGCATTTCACTGTCATATTTCATAATCACATTTTGTATGTCGTGTCTCATATTATTTATTAAAATTGACGTGTTGTATGTCTGTGTAATTGCCACCTATTTCCAGGGTGGCCTATGTCAATCAATATGATATTTTCGATCATATTGGGAGCAGGTTGAGAACATGTTTTGCTTGTTGACGTGATCGGATTTTGGGCCGCGCTTTGGACTTGGAGTCGAGTCGGCATGAGACAGTCTTCTTAGAGAGTTGTTGTAGTATAACTTGTATTTATTTATTCATTTGTTTACATTTAAGTAATTCACTAAACCATTAATTATAATAAAGGCTTCTTGATTGTATCTCCGAAACACTAACTCGGGAAACCGAGATGGTAACGCTTCAATTATCTTGGCCAGATAATTGGGGTGTTACGGCTGTCCTGTGTTCGATATCGTGTCGGACTACGACACTCGTCGGATACACGCCTAAACGTGTCGGACACCGCTAATGTAATACTTGCCGTGTTAGAGACCCCTTGACTGACTTTGACCCTAACCTTGACCTTGTGGGATCCCTAGTGCGAGATGGAGGAAGTTATATCAACCGAGTACTCGACCTAGTATGGGTCACTCGGTCGAGTATACGTGATACTCGACCGAGTGCGGGCTACTCGGCCGAGTATTTTCTATACTCGATCGAGTGTGCTGGAGACAGCGTGTTATAATTCTACGCGGAGGTTGCGACTTAAACCATTTTTACGAAAAATCATTTCTACTTTCCCAAAAACCTAATACAACTCCCTCCCTATCCCTTCATGTCTCACTACCCCTTTTTTACTCTCACCATAAACCTTGATTTGGGAAGGGCATATCTTGGGTATGGATTCATCGTGTCGGATCTTATTTGCCATCGTAGTCCAGTCCGATCCTCGTGATAAGTTGCCAATATTTGTTAATCAGTTAGTTCGAATCTGACAGGATCGTAATAGAGCTTAATCGCTGATTTTAGGTGATGATGTTAATACTTGCTATGTTGTGACGTGCTCGTTGCAATTGCTATGAAGTCGCGAAAGATAAGGTTTCCCTACTCAGTAAAGTTATATGATTAATTCCAGATGGTTGTTTGTATAGTTTCATGGTCATTGTTGTATTGTTAGTTAAAGCGTTGTGATACCGTGATTGTGATTACTGGAGGTATTAGTTTGGATATTGTGATCCATATCGGGAGATGGTGTCACCCTTTTTTTTCGCCCCTTGTGACTCCCGTCACAAAAGGGATGTACAAATTAATGAGCTTGGGTTCGCTCGTTGCGATGAGCGAGGATTTTGATGTCCAGTGCTGCGATCTGGCATCAGCAAGAGTGGGTTATTTGTTGCGGTGGGAACCCGAATACTCATTGCGATGAAAGCCATTGGTTACTATGGGGTTTGGAATGTTTGTATACTGATTGATTAATCATGGTTTGTCTATTCCTGTGGTTGATGCGATTAATGGTATAATTGTACTGACCCCTTCATTATTTTCAAAAGTAAGGTGAACCATTTGATGGGGAGTAGTGAGTCTAACAGGTGTTGATGTTGAGCATGCATGCGGGGTTGGAGGGAACGTCGAAGACTCGTTTATTAATCATAACTTCCGCTGAGTAGACAGACAGTTGTGTTAGTTTGTCAGTTGTTGTACTCTCATTTGTAGATTTTGATATGTAATCACTTGAACTTACTCATTTACTTTAATCGTTTCATTATGTTAACTTTGATATGTACTACCTTGGTCAATCGAGATGGCAACGCCCTTATTTACTGGGGAAGGTCTTGGTAAAGACTCCTTGGTAAGTGGAGGTGTTACAAAGTGGTATCAGAGCGGTGATTTTGGAACCTAAAACCAATGAACCAATGAACGTAGGGTGTTTAAATAAAATGAACCTGGTGTATGTGTGTACCTTCATGATATATTTTGGGTGAGAAGGTGCCCTCATTCCAGAATCTCGGCCCTAATATGCTTAAGTCAGTAACTATGTGGTAAGGAAGAGAGTGGGGAATATGAGTATGCATATGTGTGATGTGTAGTCCATGTTTAGAGGTCGTATGAATACTTTGGAGTATGTATTGCATAAGCATGAGCATTTAGTAAGGCATGTGGAAGATGGTGTGGTTGATTCTATAACTGCATAGACTCGAATTACATGTGTTAGTATGAGTTATGCTAAGTATGAGTTATCAGCTACTGATGTTGTGTGGTATAAGTGCGTGAATAATTTACATGTATACAACATTGGTGTGTATGGGTAGAATAATAGTTATAGGTGTATGAATGTTGATATGCGTAGTTGATACTAAGAATGGGAATTAATTTGTGACGGGTTCTAAGTGCGCCTTAGACTCCGAACAACATTTTTGATGCTGCAGGACGACGATGCAATTGTAGAACAACACTTCTTTGGATCTTTAGGATACTCACCCGAGTATATCTGGTACTCGACCGAGTACGCCTTCCTCGACCGAGTACAGTATCTACTCGACCGAGTGCCTGATAGACACTAGTAACTCTAATCTGCCCAATTGGTCACTCAACCGAGTTCATAGGGACATTCGATCGAGTAGAGGGTTGACCGAGTGCATTTGAGCACTCGACCGAGTTCCCCAATTTAACCGGTTTATCGCATAAAATTTAGGAAACCCTATAAACTTATTTCCTTCATATTTTCGGCAATCAAACTCTCCCAAAAGCTTTCTCTCAACAAAACTTTGGAAATCTTTTGTGCTAATTATCTCTTTAGTTCCACAAATTGCTCATCCTTACATTCAATCAACTTCCAAAAACTCAAGGTAATGTGATTTAAACTTTTGTGTAAACCCAAGTAGAGTATTTGTTTTAATTCGAGATTTTGATGATATATTCACTATAATCATATGCCTTGTGTCGATAATTCAGCAAAAACATGCCTAATTACAGTTTTGAGTTTAGAAAAGATGGTTTCAAGTCTCAATTAAGTCTCTTAATACGTCAAATTTTCTAGGGTTTACCCCATGAATTTGACTTTTGACACTTTAATCTATCATAAGAAGTTATAATGATTTAATTGATGCTAGTGTGATACTACCTAGCACCCTTTTGAGTATTTTGATCGAAATTTCGTCTTAAATTTTGCTTCTTTTAACATGAATTTCGAAATTTGTTTTCGTACGATGGAAACCGGAAATCCCTTGTTAAACCCATATTTTTGCAGCACACCGAGGACCTAGGGAACCAACAAGAAGAGGACCCGAGTAGTCACCACGGTCGAGCAAGGCCAATTGAGCCACAAACCGACAATTCCTTTGGTGTCTAAGTACCCTACCGTGGTATTTGCCAACTTTAAACAACGTAAGATTTTTATTGCTTTAATAGAACCCCTTTTGGAGCCTACCTGATGTGTGGACGCGGGTATATTGGAGGAGTTAGGTGTTGAGGTGGATGTCCGACACATGTTTGAGGTGTTGGATATGGAGGGTTGTACCGGCTTCGTAAGAAGTCCTATACTTTCCTTACCCTGAAATTTCTGAGTTCTTATAAGTATGAGGTTATCGAGAAAACCATTAGTTTTCGTTTGATGAACAAGGACTTTACCTTGACCCTTGATGAGGTAGCCGACCATTTGAGGCTAGAAAGGGAGAAGGAGGGATATTTGGAGAATGTGGGAACATAGAGTGAAGTTGCCCGATTCCTACCCTTGTTCACGAGGAGGCCAATGCGAAGTGTGAGTGCTATGCTTATTAATGATGTCCAACATGTGTCCCTTAGGCTTTTCTTGAGGATGATGACATGCTTTTTGTATGGGAGGAGTGATGCGAGTAAGCTAAACTCGCACGAGGTGATGTTGTTGGTGTCTTTCCTGAACCCGACTCGAGGGGCGTGTTTTTATTACAGTGCCCCAGCGATAGTGTGTGCTAGCCTAGCGCAAATGGCCCAATCTCATCACTGTTACCTTAGTTGTGGTGCCCTGGTGACCCATCTTGCTTAGAGGCTCACTGATTTTGAGCCCTCTACTGACTTTCCAGCCTTGTTAGACGATAGGACCTTAGCTTGGAGAGTGAGGGGAACGAGGTGGATAGGGTTATCGGATGCGGTAAACCTTCCTCAGAGTGACCATTTAGAGAAGACTGGCCCGGATAACGATATTGCCGACCTCCCACTGCACGTCAGAGTTACCTTATCCCTGACTATCTCCTCGGGTAGATGCCTGAGCCGGTGTTGGCTACCCGTCAGAAGAGAGCCACCCAACCTCCACGTGAGACTCACGAAGTGAGAGAGGCTAGGGAGGGTGTGTCTGGTCCACCTTTTGTTCCTGAGGAATTTTCTCAGCACCCGTACGGGCAGCAGTACCACTAGCCGGCCTACCCGACCATCCATGACCCTTGTATGAAGGTTAGAAAACTCAGCGAACGGTTATCCAATGCTTTGGTATTAAGGAACATGCATGAGATGACACATCTTCAGAATGTGGGGCACTACTTGTACTCACCCAGTTTAGTGGAGGTGAGTGGGGTATGACAGCGAGGTTTTTCATAGCTACAGGGTGGATAAGGCTACGTGGGGAGAGCTGACCAGCTATGGGTATGGATGCCTTGCAGGCCCTGGGGAGCCAACAATGGGAGTCGGCTTGACTCAAAGGGTAGATGGATTGGTGTTGGTGATTTTGCTGGGACACGTGATGGAGCTGGAACATCAGGCACAGTGGATGAGGATATGGGTGTGGAGCCTTGAGACCGACGCTTCACCTTGTTTTATGTTTATTTGATGATCTTGGTACGGTTGGTTTAGTTATCTTGTAATTGAAAGCTTTTCTCCGTTGTGATGTAACCCGACCATAAGGCCAAGATTTCTTATTTATTTGTTTTTGGATGAGTATGTAGACTATATTTATGCATAAGGTATAGATTTTCATGCCTATTGGTATTGTGGAGTAGTACTTGCAGCTAAAGTCGAGATTTCTGATTTAGCAAATGACATTAGTAGTTGTATTCTGACCTGCGAAAGCTCGGCCGAATACCATAGTCACTCGGCCGAGTACCAAGCTCATTCGCCCGAGTAGCCTATACTCGACCGAGTTCCGTCTAGTACTCGACCGCGTACGCCATATTTTTCTTAACATCCGTTCTCCATGACAAAAAGGTTAATTTGTAATGGTTGGTAGACATCGTGATTTTCCGTGTTGCTTGTTATGGGTACTTGATGTGGATGGAGCCGTGCCACATTGTGATTTTGTCTTAGATAGACTAATGTTTGCGTATGTGGTTGGAAAGTTGGTGGGTATATCATAGGATGACACCATCACATGATCACTATTTTATGTGCTTGAGTTGTCACATTTACTTGTATACGTGTATATTTGGACTCACATCACTTTAACAAGTAATAATTGCGTTCATATACTACGTGTGGTTGTGTAGATTCATGTTCATACTTTGATTGTATTTGGCTTAAGAACTTCTTGTGTACCACGAGATGTGTAATTGTTAATTGCTCCATGTTTCGCTGATATAATTGTTATTAATCAATAATTAACTCTTCTAGTTGGGTTTAACGAGATCATTTGGTTAAGGTCGCTAACATGTTTGACTGTAATGAACATTGACTTGGTAAAAGACTTCACACTTAATCCATCTTGTTTAGTACTYGTTTAGAACTATCTAGGGAGTGAATTTCGAGGACGAATTTCCTTTTAAGAGGGGTAGATAACATCGTAGCGAGAGATTTCTTGTAACTTGGTGAACTTGGCATATAGGTAGCATATAGCATGTGGTGTTGACTTTGTAAACTTGGCATATAGGTAGCATATAGCATGTTGTGTTGATGACATAATTGTGATTGGTGACATATAATTGTGTCTTGGCACGAGATTGGCGTGGCATAGTATTTGATTTTATAAATTTGGTCGCGGTTTTATGAGCGGTTTTGCGATAGTTACGCATTTGGGTGTCTTATCGAGTTATCTCGGCTACATTCGACGCGTGGGACGAACATTGGGGACGAAGTTCCTTTTAAGGAGGGAAGACTGTAATACTCGTCGTGTTAGGGACCCGTTGCCAGACCTTGACCCTGACCTTGACCTTGTGGGATCCCTAGTGTGAGATGGAGGAAGTTATATCAACTGAGTACTCGACCTAGTATAGATCACTCGGCCGAGTATACGTGATACTCGACCGAGTGCGGAATACTCGGCCGGGTATTATTTATACTCGACTGAGTGTGCTGGAAACATCGTGTTATAATTTTACGCGAAGGTTACGACTTAAACCATTTTTACGAAAAATCATTTCTACTTTCCCAAAAACCTAATACAACTCTATCTCTATCCCTTCATCTCTCACTACCCCTTTTTCACTCTCACCATGAACCTTGTTCCGGGAAGGGCATAGCTTGGGCGTGGATTCATCGTGTCGGGTCTTATTCGTCGTCGTAGTCGAGTCGACCTCGTGGTAAGTTGCCAATATTTGTTAATCGGTTAATTCGAATCTGACGGGATAGTAATAGAGCTTAATCACTGATTGTAGATGATGATGTTAATACTTGCTATGTTGTGGCGTGCTTGTTGTAATTGTTATGAAGTCGCGAAAGATAGGGTTTATAACAACCCGACCCTCCACCGTCGTAACACAACCCCAATAAGATGGGATGTGCACCTTTGGGCCCATTATTTGTCCTCACTTAAGCCCAAAAGTACAAGGCCTTGTTACAAAGTGGTTGGTGGAATCCTTTATAAACATCTCACAAGCTCCATATTTTCCCGATGTGGGACAAATTTCCTCTCAATTTCATGGGGTGTTGCAGGGTTTCCCTACTCGGTACAGTTATATAATTAATTTCATATGGTTGATTGTATGGTTTCATGGTCATTGTTGTACTGTTAGTTAAAGCGTTGCGATACCATGATTGTGATTACTTGAGGTATTGGTTTGGATATTGTGAGCCATGTCGGGAGATGGTCTCACCCCCTTGTTTCGCCCCTTGTGACTCCCGTCACAAACGGGATGTGCATATTAATGAATTTGGGTTCGCTCATTGCGATGAACGGGGATTTTGATGTCCGGTGCTGCGATATGGCATCGGCAGGGGTGGGTTACTTGTTGCAATGGGAACCCGGCTACTCGTTGCGATGAGAGCCATTAGTTACTATGGAGTTTGGAGTGTTGGTATACTAATTGATTAACTATGGTTTGCCTATTCCTGTGGTTGACGTGATTAATGGTATAATTGTACTGACTCCTTCATTGTTTTCAAAACTGTAGTGATCCATTTTATGAGGAGCAGTGAGTCTAGCATGTGTTAATGTTGAGCATGCATGCGGGTTTAGAGGGGATGTCAAAGACTCGTTTATTATTCATAGCTTCCGCTGAGTAGTCAGACAGTTGTGGTAGTTTGTCAGTTGTTGTACTCTCATTTGTAGATTTTGATATGTAATCACTTGAACTTACGCATTTACTTTATTCGTTTCATTATGGTAACTTTGATATGTACTACCTCGGGCAACGGAGATGATAGCGCCTTTACTTACTGGGGAAGGTCTTGGTAAAGACTCCTTGGTAACTGGGGGTTGAAGGAAATCTTGACTCTCAAGATAAAACATATTCAGAATATATAAATTAATTTAGTCATAAAATTAAATCGGATCTTATGCATGCAAACTAATTGCAAGAAAAAGGAGAAAACATTTTTCTTACATTGATTGTTATGGAATA
>VHZZ01010955.1:4975-27979 GCA_009801015.1 Silene noctiflora | reverse complement strand
ATTAACTCTAGTTTGCCACATGGCGCATTGTCATTGATCGTGTATGAGATTTTCATACACCTCGTGTATGAGTAGCCTTTTTGTACCATTCGGACATTCAGTGCTATAACTGCTATCTCATTTTCCATTCTGTTATTTTTTTTCTCAAAATTTGAGGTTACTCAACTCTTGAATATCGAATACATCAGTATCTGTTGCCCATTATTCAATTCAATACCCATGTTGATTGCCACGCAACATAAATAGATGGCAATTCTTTATTTACTTATACAAAAGATGGAATTAATCTCGGAAATAAAAATTAACTAAGCACTATACGGGGAAAGAAACTCCAATAACGTCCTCTTGTAGAATGGTTCTAACTCCTAACACGTACTTCTAAGCTCTTATGGAGCTTGACCTGAATTGACCTGACCCACTATAACCGACCTGAAGGTTTATTATTGCAAACAGATTATTATTCATGGATAATTTGATAATAGTTGACCTGAAAATAACTCAAACCTCCGAAAACAGCAAACCTAAACTAACTCAATCCGATTTACCTATTTAAGTATACCCATCTTAAATGAATATCTGCCGACTAAATATACTTTCACGTGCATACATGATCGTTTTTATAAATGATTTAACCATTTACCAATTCTCTAAATTTTCCAATCCCTTCCTAACAGTTCCCCCAATCATTTTACCCCAATTTATTACTACTCCGTAATATATCAATCATTTACAATTCTGAACTATTACTCACCCAATTCTGGGATTCACACGTTTCAATCATCAATTGCAAATGAAGGAACTTGTGAAAATCTGGTATTTAGATGATTCAATCCTAATGAATATGGAATTTTCATGAGGCAAGGTTTCAATCGTTCTGTGTAATTAGTTATTTATGAAATCATCGTCATCGTCGTCGTCAATGAAGCTGTTGAACAACCTAAGATATACAAGTTTAGTATTAGGGATTTCAAATTTAGGTGTAATTATTCTGGGTTTAATTCTAATTATTTTTGGTTACCTCAAATCATGCACTCGCCCTCAACTTGTGCCCTTCTATTTACTTATAATTGCTTCTGCTATTCGCATTTTCGCCATGATTCGTTGCGCTATTGCTCAACAAGCTGCCGCCATTGCTATTATTGGTTCTTCTTCTTCACCTTCTCCTGTTTCCGCCCTTGATGATGACCGTTCTCGTCGCCAAAGACAGGTATTTCTTCCTTGTTTTTTGGCATTGAATTGTGAATTTGACATTGAAAGTTGCGTATTTGGTAACCTCATGATGAATTCATGATTGATCGCGATCTCAAACACTTTGAATTAGTCCAATTTTGCTATATAGCGGACGCAAGGATTTGAGACTGCTCGGGCACTGAGCAAATAAGTTCACCCTCAAATATGGGCGGGCACCCTCCTTTCTTCTCAATGCACTGGGGCACTGAGCAAATAAGTTCACCCTCAAGTTGGCACATTGATTGATTGCAATCTCAAACACTTTGAATTAGTCCAATTTTGCTATATAGCGGACGCAAGGATTTGAGACTACGGGGTACTGAGCAAATAAGTTCACCCTCGAATATGGGTGGCATCCTAATTTCTTCTCAATGCGCTGGGCACTAAGCTAATAGGTTCGCCCTCAAATTGGCACATTGATTGGTCAAACATGCTAAAAACCTTGAATATGCTAAAATTAGCACAACATGCTGTTTACCAAAGACCCCCGAGCCTAAAATGTGCAATTTCCGAGGTTTGCGTCTATTAAGCGAAGTGACTGTTATGATAATATACACCACTTCTTGTATAAGTAGTAATTTTTTTTCCGAGAATCAAAGAAGCCCTCTTGCCCCCACTCCCCCCCTAAATCCGCCCCTGCTTTGGTAGGAGAATTTGCCCAAATTTCACTGTTATTTGTCAAGGATCATGACCAAATATCTATTTCCGCTTATGATGTAGGAGTCTGGGGTAAATTGGAAAGCATAGTTGAATTGATGAATTGCTTGCATTCTAATGATCTGTAAAATAGCTCGAAGAAACCTAATTGTAAGTTGTAGCCATGACTACATACTCAACTAGGCCACCTTACCCTTAAATGTTGTCTCGTATTTTGTCAAAAATCCTTGTATGTTCCAATCATAAATTCTCAAGCTAGATTATCGGATTAAAATAGTGAATATAAGAAACTCTATAAAAGCATATTACGAATTGGATGTTACCTGTATCAAATTAGGCAAGCGTGGATTCAAACAGTAAGTTTGAGCGTGGTGTATTGTTTAATGCTAGCTTAATCATCTTCTATCTACAGTGACAAAGGTATAATTGGTATTATAGGAATCTAGTGTGGTTTATTTGTTTATGACGCTCGATGAGCTTCCATATGTAATGACCAAATTAAAACTGTTATCATCATTGTGCACAGCTTAGCTATAAAAGATGGGTTTGGTGGACAAGATTTGCAACAATTGTCATAGTGGTGCAATTTTTACTTGCAATGTACCTTGTCTATGGGCTGGCTAGAAAAGCTTCTCAGGCTGGCACATCAAATTATTGTGGTGTAGGTATGCTTCTCTTTGCTATAAAAAAATGTTCGTTATTCTTGCTCGTAAAACTGGTAAAATCATGAGCATTCTCAGAAGTCAATGCTTCTTAAGAAAACTTAGGTGTCTACCGAGCAAGTAAGCTATGTTAATAAACAGTTCAGTTAGCCACTATTATTCTTTTCTTTCTCAAAACTAATGTTGTTCGAATATTGGAAGCCTGAGTCTGCTTAATTTCCTAATCATGAAATATGACATTGAAAAGTTATATATATCCCATAGCTTTTAGTTGACTGGCTATTACTCACTAACCTTAGCCACATTGGTTGATACACATAGTGTTAAAAATTTTTATGACTACATCTTTTTCTTTGCTTGACGAGTGGTGGGGAATATATTTAAGCTTTCCGTCAAGGGATTCTTACATCATATTCTTTAAGCGATTCAAAAGGGTGGGCAGGGGTAAGAATGCTGTAGTTTCTTTTAACTGATTTACTTTCCAGTCCAACTCCATTTTCAGGTGACTATTTTTAGAGAAAAAAAGAGAGCTTGCTGATGTTCTGGTTCTAATTGTAGGAAAATTAATCTTGAATCCTCGATCACAATAGACTTTGCATGCATGGTACATTTACGCTGTATAGGTTCTTTCAGACTGGAAGACGAATCATGTAGCGGGTCACCAGATATCTTTATTAATTGTTTCATTATAGGAGTGCCTTTAAGATGCTCAGTTTTGGCACACTTATTTTCTTCAACGTTTCATGCATTTGCTCTCAAAGTTCTTTTCAAGCTACTTATTGTTAGAGACTTAGAGTCGAGGACTCATAGAGTGATTGTTCTTCTACAGGATTGATTTCTAATAATAAATGGTGGAACCAACATCTGTTGATCATTTTTTTGATAGTGGTGTCCTTCGTAGCGATATTCCAATGCTTTTCTAGTTCTGATGTCCTAAGATGGAGATCCTTCTATGACGTCCAAGATAATGTCTGGAAAGCTCATTATCAGGAGGTATTCGACCACGGGATTCGGGAGGCTTTATGCTGTCTGGGTCGTTTTAAATACTTGTAGGCCTCCTTGCGCATGCTTTCCTCATAATTTTTCATAGTTGTAGCATATACAGTGACCATTTTGGTTGGAATTATTCAGGGAAACAATGGAAGAAGATGAAGTTTACTCAGTGGCACAATTATTGGGCGATCTTGTAACCTATCGTGCATCAGGGACGGGGCATCTGGAACTTTTGGCAGGTACGTCTTTGCTTTCTTTTTTTTGTTGCTGGTTACCTTTCTGTGATAATGCATATAGCCTTTTCTCACTTCTTCCTTATTTCAATTTCGGTTTAGCACACTATATTTATTTGTTTTCATTGTCAGCTTCCTAAGAGTGTTATGGCTAACATTTAACAAAATTGTCTCCTACCCTAGATAACGGAATTATTTTTACTCATTGCTCTCTTTTCACTAAAAAACTGTATAATTATAATGTATCTTGAAGTAGTGATTAAGTTGAAAAGATGTCCCTTATCTTGCCCTTTCTTATTTGACGACATCATGTAGGCATCTCTTCACTATCTCTTCAACATTTGTCAATAATGTAACAGTCTTTAGCAAACGAAGAGGCATGACCCATGAATATTTGGAGTGATAAACCCTTACTCTATAATGTAATATTTTTCTAGAGTTTGTGCTGAACCAGTAGCTAGACAATATTAGTACAGCAGCAGCAGCAGCATCAACATTATTACCTCGGCTCATGGCCATGGCGGCGCTGGGGATCTGATACACGCAATCTTACCCCTTAACAATAACAAGAGGCTGTTTCCAGTATCTTTTTATTTTGGACTTTGACAAAAATTGCAAAACAGCAAATTCTTCAAATTGAAAACGACCTCTTTACTTGCTTTCTAGGATTAAGGCGAATATGCGCTGTTCCTATGAGATCCCCTGGGGAAATGCTGTCACTTTGCAGTTTTATTTTCTGATGTTTGTCCTTCAAGACTGTAACTACCTGATACTAACAGTACTTGCACATGTAGGTCTAGCCTTGTTGCAAAGGCATAACCAGTCCCCCAAAGTGGATGAATGCTGTGCTGATGCACCTCTGGACAAGATCCAGGAGGCAACTACTTTTCACCCCTTCGCTGAGGCAGCATACACTGTATGTAGTGTACAATTGATGTTTCTGAGTATTGCCTATTTATTGATGAATATGAATCCTATGGTTACCTTGTATAGGGCCCATTACTCGATGTTGGAAGAAATCCATTATTATTTCCCTGTGCGTGGCTCTATAGACAAGGGGTTTTTACGTCGTGGAGTCGTAACAGGTCTATAATCTGCCGGGTATCTTGCTCGATGCAAATGTCTCGATTTACTTTAATATCTTATTTGCTAATATTTAATGTGATAGGTATTACAAGGGTCCATTTTTTATTGGTTTACTCTAGGCGACCAAAACTTGAAGGCGATAATTGGTGGAGGGGCCATGCAGCAGCCTTTCTTAGATATGCAAATTTACCCCCCGAGTCCCTTCGACGAGGTCGTGTGAATCAGGTCAGCTATTCTCTCTATTTGTTATTGTTTTTATTTATTTTCACACTGATAATAGATGTGTCCGGCACTCAAATCAAACAATGAAACAACAACGAAAGCTAAGCTAGGGGTGAGTCGGGTCGTCTCCATGGAGATGGGAGAGTCAAATTGCTGCTTGAAATTCAATTCTAGTTTATGCGAAGACACAATTGTTTGGTTTTGGATTTTGTAAAGACTAAGACTAAGGATAATTAAATTAAACTGCAAGAAACCACAACAAAACAAAAGTGAAACAAATGAATGACAAGAAATGTGATATAAGAATATAGGAAAAGCCTAGGATTGATCAGGTTCACAAGAATGTAATGAGGTCAAACGAAAGATGATGTTAAAACTAAAGCATCTTTTAGGCTAGGTTGAGTCCTCTTGGTCTTACGGCCATCATAGTTCAACAACAATGGGCTCTTGCAATTTATTGTGTTTCTCTACCAAGTCTAGCATTTCTATCTCCGAAAACAAAGCTTTCGATCTTATAACCCTCAATGTAAAAGTTGAGTTGAATGGAGATGTCAAGAAAGACAGTTCAGCAAACCTGTAATGAGCAATAACTTGGAGACAAAACTATAATTAATCACCCAAGAAATAACTAATAAGCAGGATTAAGATAAAACAAAAGGAAAGAGAAGAATATTATACCTAACTCAAAGGGAATATCAAGGATTCAACCTAGCCTAGAATTAGAGTTGTCAATTTTAAATTTATAAATAATACATTAAAAAGTAAAACTCTCTACGTATATCATGCATACGTTGCACGAGATTTATACGAGTCCCTTAATAGTAATTACGCGTTACAGACAATAAGCACTGGGAGTCTAGGAATATTCTATAGTCTGTAATATATATGCAAATAAGTTTTTTGGATTCCTATGTAAAATTACCTTTGAAAACATCTTCAAGATGAAATAGAATTGCTTTTCTTAAAGACAAATAACTCATGTTTTCCTTGTTTGGACAGAGTTACTTTGCAATTTACTTGTGATATTGCACGTGCCCATAATTTATGGTTTTTGTTCAGCAATAGCCATTGTTATGTACTCAGTATTGTTAGTGGTTCATTTTTATACTGTGTGTTTTTGGTTTATGATTAGTTCATTTAATTTGTAACAGGCAAAGTGCCAGGCTTCATATTTTGTCGTGGTTCTGCACCACATACGTTCTTTGGTGATTGCAGTACGAGGTACTGAGACGCCTGAGGATCTTATAATTGATGGGCTATGCAGGGAAACTTCTCTCACGGTGGAAGACTTGGATGGAATAATAAAGTAAGTTTTCTCCCTTTTCGTAGTATATCTTTCATCACAAGGTTTTCGGTGAGAAGGTCTCTCAATAAGTTATTAAGAGACCATTTTTTCGTATCTCATTATGTATCTTCCATAACTCTTTTATTTACTATTAATGGTGGCTCAAAATGACACTTTTATTTGGTACCTATTATCATAAAAAAAAATAAAAAAAATTACCCATTTTATGTCATACACACCCATTTTATAACTTTGTACCATGTTTACTTCAGATTAGGATTGGTCTCTTCATAAATTTATTGAGAGACCGTCTCTCAGGAGACCTACTCTTCTTTCATTTTGTTCAATGTGAATTATATATATGACAATGACATTGTAGTTATGCCCTATGTATGTAAATAAGGAAAAGAAAAACATAACACAATAGAAGAGAAAACCTACTGTCTATTTTTACCATTTATTTTAAGGGGACGTTTATAGGAAATTAGGAGTTATTTCATCTCGAAGTTATAAATTACACTTTAATTATAGATCAAAATTGACGAGAAGTTTGTAAAAAACATCAGGCAAAAACAATCCATCTAGAAACAATGATAATGTTTTGGAATGATCCTGTTCTTTGAAGAAAGGGTTTCAATAAACTGAATATTTTAAAAGTTCATTTGACAAACTCGAAACTAATAACCTCCATTGAACTTGCTCTAAGGAATCACCAATGTGGATGTGACTGTATGCTACATCTTTAATGTTTACAGTGACCCAACTATAGGTGCTTCCATGAGAGAACATGTCCTTTCATCTTTCCCTCATTATGGACACTCCGGAATAATTGATGCTGCTCGGGAACTGTACAACCAAATTGAAGGGAACAATTCACGTGACTGTATGACCCTTACCATGAATCTTATTTGTTTTGTTTTACACTTGCATTTTTTAATTGCTGCAATATTTTTCGTCCTTTCTTCTCCGGATCATTCATCTTTATGTTTCCAAATTTCATCTGTCCACCCGTCGAAGGATTTCGTAAGATTAGTACTCCCTCCCTTCAAGTCTAAATCCCCCATTGACTCTTTTGACAGTATTCACAAGTGAAGGGAACCTCCCATAATTCTTTGATATATATAAGATAAAATATAGTCATGCTGGATCTTGTTTAATTTGTCTTCCGGAGTAGAATATTAATATCAAATTTTTATAATTTTCTACAATGTGCAATTGGAGATATTAACGTTGCAATATATGCATCGGCATGTGTGCATAAAGCAAATGGGATACTTGGACTTGAAGGGAAGGAGTACTACATATTACCTCAATATCTTAAGGGCTCTTCAAACTTTGAGGTAAGGGGGATAAGGGAGGTCGAACATACACAACCATAATTTTACAATAAAAAGAAGCACAACAAGTTTAGTGAGCTAGTTTGATTTATTCTAACATAGTCCAAATCCAGAAAATAGGGAGTCTGGTCGAATATAGTGGTAATGTGGATGAAGTATCCTTAATTTGAAAATATACAAATTAAAGCATGGTACTAAAACTTGATTTGACTTGGTTATATCATTGGTCTTCAGGACTTAATTACATCGTGTTATATACCGCCTCAAAATGTGTCGTGATAACCTTCAAATGGTAAAGAAGGCAAAAAATTCTTTCTTTTAGAACCTAATTGGTTTCTGGTTATCTAATTCTCTTTTTCGAAGATAGAAAATTAAAGTTGCCTCAATAAGCTTACAACATGTGTTATGTGTTATGTGCTTGAAGGTGAGAATGGTGTGGCTGCATCAGAAAATGGCGGTTTTCTTTCGTCTCTTATGGGAACTGGATGCGAATGTGAAGGTTATGCCATTCGGATAGTTGGGCATTCTCTTGGCGGTGCTATTGCAACTTTGCTTGGCATTAGGGTAATTTGCTAAATTTTTAAAATGTTCAGAAATGGCTAGTGCTTTTTTTTTTGTGTGATGGTGTTATGGGCTTCATCTTAAAGCAAGAAATTATTTTGTGCTTGCATTATGTTTTAAATGCTTTTGAAACTATGGCTGATTTGTAAAAAGTCGAAACTGTGAAAATAACATGCTGTTTTAAATAGGTTTAGAACATCATCGTGATGCAACCTAGCATGGGAGAGTTTTATGGCTTGCAAGTTTAAATGAGAAGGCCTTTTTTTTCTTTTTTTAATTTTTTTTTTTATGGTAAAGAAGGCCTAAATTTTTAGTTGAACGGTATAATATTGGTTCTCTTTGAGGTTGGTCTAAGTTTGTCTGGATGAGTTTCTGCATTTTCTGGCTATATGTAATATTTAGGCTGTGTAGTCGTTTATTTTCTGTGACACCTTATGAGTTTTGATTGTAGGTTTTATACTTTCCTTCCGTGGCTTTAGCCATTAATAAAACATCACACAAAAAAGGCTACGTTGTACTTACTACCTACTCCCTCCGTCCCGTTCATTTAATTACCTTTGGTCTTGGTACAAAGACCAAGGAGAGGAGAGGACAGGGGTGGTGTTGATGAGTGCCAATGGACAATACTCAATAGTATGTGGATGATCAATATATTCCTAATATAGAAAGGTAAACAAATGACCGAGGCACCCATGAATGGAATAGGTAAATAAATGACCGGGACGGAGGGAGTATTTTATAGACTTTCTTACAAAATTCAATCTAATAGGAAGTATAATTTTTAAAAAAAATTACTCCCTTTAAGAGAATTTTGTCACAATTAGGTACCTAAAAAGCATTCCTTTAAGCTTTCAATTAATTTCTGGACAATTTTATTGGTTTAGTTCTTAATCTCTATTCTGTGTACCTTTTGATGGCTAATGAAATGGATGTTCCAATTTAGGTACCAATTTGTAATAGAAGTATTATAATCGGTAGTAGTTCTCTCTAAATATTATCTTAGGTAGTAATTTGTAAAAAAAGTATATGTGATAGGTAGTAAACTTCATTTGTTTTCCTCGAAAAAACACGAGCATAAGAGAAAGAACGAAGAACAAACTCTTCTTAGAGTCTTGACTTTAAACACGTGTTTGTGACCTCTAAATACCATTTTTTCCTAAACTCACGAGAGACTCTTGTTTGCTCGACACTCGTTGCCTCTTTTTGCATGTTTGAACAAGTTTGAAAACTCTCTTCGATTTTCATCTTGAACTTGGACGTAAAGTATAAATATTTTTTGTTTTGTTTTCATTGTTCGACTTCACTTGATTACAGTTACATGGTCGCTTTTCGGATTTGCACGTCTATGCATATGGGCCTCTTCCTTGTGTTGATCTAGTGATAGCAGATGCGTGTTCAGGCTTCATCACAAGGTAAACTATTCATATAAATATATTTACATCTTATGTGAGCGAAGTGTTTGGGTTGGGTTTGTCTCTAAGTCACTAGTTACGGCAAATTCTTGTTTCATACGGACTATTTTCGTCTGAAATTAAGACGGACTAAATGTCACCATTTTATATTCATGAAAACTAAACCGGACTGACGACTGTTCACCCTCTCTTTCAGCATTGTACACCACAGTGAGTTTTCATCGTATCTGTCGATTAACTCAATCTTAAGGCTACGAGCTGCTGCACTAACTACTATGTCGCAAAGCAACTCAACCGATTCAGCTTTGATTTCCAAACTAGCACATTTATTCCTTTACCTAAGCAAATATCAGAATGGGAAGATGATGAGGCCTCTTTCAAATGCAATGGTTCGTAGTGAGGAGGAAACTATTAATAGATATCAATGTGAAACATCTGAAGGTACCTTTTTTTTTGTTATTATATGTTTTCTTAGTTGATAGTTGATTAGTTTTTGCTCTCTTGTCGACCTCGATCTTATGTGTGAGAACAGCCCACTAATTATATAATTATATGAGAAATACAAAGATGTGCATTGTGGTTCGAAAGATACCTCGCAAACACACAGGGACCATTGTAGGACTCGCAAGGGTGGAAATCAGGGATGGTTTAGGAATAAATGTTAGATCCTTGATGGATCTTAAGTCCATTCCAATCCCATACTTGACTCTCCACCCAAATTTCCGGCTCCGCTCCCCTTAGAGTGGTGAAGTTGTTCATACCATATAAACATGAAGTGCTATGAGATTCTAAATTCATGACTGTTAGTATCACACTCCAATCCATTCCATACTAACTTTGTGACCATAAAGCATTGTTGTTTTATCGTCATTAACTAAATGGGTCAGTATGATGATATTAAAAGAGTTACCATTGATATATATCAGTGAAAATTTTAAAAGAGAGAATATTGATATAAATAGGGTCAATGACGATATTAAGTTTATTGATATATATAGGGTCTACCATCATAGGTGAGAAGTTTTCATATATATTTGGATTAGTCCACTGTCGTATGTTAGAACGTCTCATACAAGACTTTGAGCTCGTGAATTGGCAGGAGCTATTCAATCCGATGAGTACTCTTTCCTTCATGACAAGTATCGCACCAAAGAATCAGGCAGAACAAGCATGTCCAGTGAGTTCATAGACGATTTTATAAATCCTTTCGCCTCAAATGAAGACTCGGTAGAAGATCCCGTCTCTGAATTCTTAGAACGGGTCCCATCATTGGCAAGTGAGTCGAGTGATGACCCGTCCGAAGTCTTCCTTCCAGGCGTTATCATACACCTAATCAAGGTACACCGAGGCCTCAGTTTGCCAATTTTGAAAGGTTGGGGAGTTCAGGCGAAAGAACCACCATATAGGGCAATTCTCGCTAACCGGGATGATTTCAAGGATATAATAATCTCACCTTCTATGTTCCTCGATCATCTTCCCTGGCGGTAGGTGAATTTTAGCATGATTCGCGGTCAAAACTGTGTTTACAAGGAAATCTTTGTTAATTTTCATTTTTTTGCCATTGTTTATATCAAAATTTCAGGTGTCAGTATGCCTTGCAGAAAGTGTTGGAATACTGGAATGTAGAAAGAAGCCATGAGGGATTACAAGTAGTTTAAGCTCGGTAAAACGACTCAAGATCCTATCCATTTTTTTTCTCCATTTCCTCTCTATTATTACTTAACCAATTGTGTTGGTATTTTTAATCTGTATTAGAAGCGAGTAATTTGCATTTGGACATTTTGGGATCGTAAATATTAATAAGATGCAATTTAAAAAGTAGTCTTAAATGACAAGTGCTAAGATGAAATTAAAGCAATATTTTGCCAAAAAAAAATTCACAAAATATTTCGGGTCTCTAACATGACTTTTTCCTCTATAAAATAGACCGTAAATAACAAAAGGTTAATCGGCTAATCGCCACAAAACATAAATAGATGTTACTCCGAATTCTATAAAATGTGATACGTAGTTGCGATATGAAGATTAACAACAAAATGTTGGTCATTAGTCTTGTTAACAATTTAACATTTTAAGATTTTTTTTTTTTTTTTTTTTTTTTTTTTTTGATTCTTTTTGGACAGTATGAAGAAACATTTTAAGAGTTTATCAATTATTTGAAAAAAGAGTTGATCCTAAAAATAATCTGCAATTCTTAGTTAAAAAAAAAATTCCTAATACTAATTTCACCGCGGTGACATGGTGGAATGACTACAAGTAGCGCGAGATGAAGGATTTGTATTAATGGTGATGAAGGAACTTGAAACATCGACTTCTCTTTTCATGGCTCTATAGACATGATCTAAACCTTCTTCTATCAACTCCAAAACTGTTTGTGGCATCGGTGGCATGTTGATATCGATTGTGCCTTCGAACATTTTCACCACTTCTCCCATGGACGGCCTTGTCGAAACTTCATCTTGGATGCACCAAAAGGCGATTTTCAAAGCCCTTGTGAGTTCTTCCTCATCAATGGCTCCTCCTAGTCGCTTGTCGACGACTTTCATGCATTTGTCATCCACCATTTCCTGGATCGAAACAATGATTGTGTTAATTAGAAGTGTAATGTTAATGAATTATATGATCTATGTTACTCAGACTCGATTACAAGTGTCGTGGTGACATATACGAGATGAAGGATTAGTTCTATGTACCTTGTAGGCCCAGCCAGGGAAAAAGAAATCCTCGGCACCATAGGACATGTCAAGGTTCCTCCTTCCACCAATGATCTCCAACAAAAGCATTCCATAACTGTAAACATCAGCTTTAACGGTTATCGGACGATTGCTAATCCACTCCGGAGCCAAGTACCCACGAGTACCTCGAACCATGGTAACAACTTGCGAGTTCTCTCTCGCCATCATTTTGGCTAGTCCAAAATCCGAGACTTTAGGACAGAAGTTCCCGTCAAGTAAGATGTTTTCTGGTTTTATATCACAGTGGATTATTCGGTTCCTACATTGCTCGTGGAAGTAGGCTATCCCTTGCGCCGTACCCAAGGCTATGTTATATCGTGTTGGCCAATCGAGCACAGCCTCTTTCGAGTAATTTGGAGCAAAGATCCATTTGTCCAATGACCCATTTGTCATGAATTCGTAAACCAACAACCTGCAGCACATATGAACATTATTTCATGTCATTAGCTTACATGAAGGCGGAAGGCTGGTGATATAAATTGACGTTCAATATCCGAATTTTGTATTAAGACGGATTTTATACCTTCGAGATCCCTCCGAGCAATAGCCACAAAGACGAACCAAATTCATATGATGCATAGAACCAATAACATTAACTTCTGTAATGAATTCTCGTTCTCCATGAGGCAATACTTTATCGAGTTTCTTAACTGCGATAAATGTCCCGTCTCCTATGTCTCCTTTGTAAACTGTCCCGAACCCGCCTGTCGTTAAATCACACAACTATCATTAGCCAAAATAATTAACATAAGCATACATGACTGTAAAACAATAGCAGAAAACAGAGTCCCCTGTTTTTTTTACCTCTTCCTAACAATTGGGAGAAACTGCAAGTACAATGCTGCAAATCGCGGTAACTGAAACTAACTGGAGCACCGGAAAATATTAGTGAACTCTCCATTGCCTTCGTTAATGATCTCCTCCGATGCACATTATAGTAAAGCAGTAGACATAGCAAGCCAATCAACACCCCCATGCTTAGGGTTATTGGAATTATCAACGCCTTCTCGTGTGCACTTTTATCGTCATTGTCACCCCCATTTCTCGACGACAGTCCCCAATCTGACTCATTTGCCAATCCTTTAACAAAAAGGGTTGAACTCGGATCTTGAAACCCGCCAAAATCCAACCTTTTTAACACCCAACAATAGGGTTTCTCCTCGTTTAACCCGTAAACTGAAGCAACACATTCACAGTCTCCCAAACAAGCATCACCACATTTTGAAATTGTCGGCATGTCACTATAATTAGCAATAACAGACTCATCGGAGAAGTAATAATTCGCTTGTTGGACAGCGTTCATCTTGAAATCAGACGTGTTATTCCCTCGTTTTCCATTACATTTCCCGGTCAAGGTCGAGTTTTCAAAGCACCTATCATCATTATTCCCTGCCCTTACAGTCCCAACTAAACAAGAACAAGAGAAATTAGTCTTAGTCCTATCTAGGACACATATACCATTCCCACATATTCCGGCTATGTCACACGGATTAGACACGGCAGCCCACTCCGACACCCACTGGCGAGACCCATTAACATCGTTATCCCACTTATACAACCTTAAATTACCATTTTCCTCTAAAACCAACCGCCTTAAGGTGGTCACATATGATGTTGATAACGATCTATTATACAATAATCCCGTGTCATCCCGATCATTCTTGTACACATAGACCGCTCCATTAGACGACCCTGGACCATACACGACACCAAAACTCCCCTTCTCATCCAAGACCGCGACTACATCACCTGTCACATTTGAGATATCCGGTCCAGCCCAATACGAGTAGTTCGACACAGAGTCCTCAGGTGGGTCAGGTAAGTTGTAAGTTAATGCTAGGCTAAGAGAAGTCGGTTGTTGAAGCATCTTTAGAGAGAAGTACCCTCCATGGGAAGGCGACCTCTTCGACGACGTAAGCTCCATTGATACATTCAAGGGTTGTCCAGGTAAAAGAGTATCAGAAGGATAAGAGAAGCTTTGCCATACAGGTTGTCTTAGACTGTTGTAGAGTATAAAGTTGCCGGTTTCGGACATAGTTGCACCTTGTACGCCAGAGTTTGAGGTGTTTGATGCCCATACTGTGGCTCGTCCGTCTGTCAAGACGAGGTTTCCGGTGTTGTCGAGATTTACGACTGCATTGTTGCTGACTGGTTCATCTCTAGAGATTGAGATAGAAGGAAAGCATTGGGATGTTTTAGTATATTACAGATGATGAGCATGATCCCCTGCAACAGCTTATTGTAAAATGTCTAGGGAGATCATGGACATATACATAACATGTTGCATAAATGAGAAGCTTAAGGCCGATACAATATTGTAAACTATGTAAAACTTAAGGATCGAATGTATCAGCTTATTGTCACGATACCTCAATATTAACCACTAGGCTAAGACCTCTTCAGAACTTTAATTTAAAATTTAACTTTGATTTGTCAATGATTCATTGACAAGTTCGCCTACATATTGTAAACTACGTAAGACTTAACCCGACTTAAGTACTTAATCATACTCAATGACTGAGCGATAAATGTTTCGTTCAGACTAATTTAATAGTGCGAAAATCATATATGTCAAATTTTTACTATAAGATCCGGCACAGAAGAAATATATAGTACTCTGTAATATAGTTTATGTAATAATATCGGTTTTTACAAAGGTTCTCTTTTATGATAATATAAGAAAAAGGAAAATCGAATATACAATCTTACATGTAAGAGTGTAAGACACACAATGCGTATATCTATACAACTTTAATGAATAATGTTTGTACTGCCTTGCAACTCATTTGAAACAGAAATAAAAATAAAAATGAATAACAGAAGACAATGATACATACACTAATACATCCGACCTTTCTTACCCCGTCATTTAATTTTCCCATAACGGGAGTCTATAACGTAACGAAAAAATAAAAAAGATGCACAACAATATGGTAAATAGTAATGAGAAATTACCTATTAGCAGACCAGACCAAAACTCGATCACCAGGAATACGAGCATACCAAATACCAAGCTGAAATTGATCATTTCTTTCATACATACTCGTAAACCCAAATGCAAACGTCCCATTCTCCGATACCCATGCTACATTATCCTTAGCTACCAATCTCGAACCCACCCTTACTTGGCAGAAGATTGTCCCAACTAAACAACTTAACAATATCGTCACTATGTAACTTAAAAGAACACCCTTTAACCGAAAAATAAAACAAATGTTATTTTTGGCCATCGAATGTTATAAATTTTGCTTATTAATATTGTATATGTACAAGTTTGGTTTATATATATAAAGTCGTAGAAAATAATTGCATGGAATTGTATTTTTGTTTTATTTGACACGTGGATGTGGTGGGTGAGCTAAAACGTTGAGAAAAATGTAAAATGAGAGTGAAATGTGGATATGGTCGGTCCAAAGTTGAAGTACTTTTGGTGGCTGTGTTACGTGTTTAGTTCTGCATGGTGTATGATTTTATAATATGGTAAATAATCCTAATGTTGGTGTGTGCTTCGGACATGATTCGTAGGTTATACCAAGTTTCTTGTCAACCAAATTGTTTGGGTATTCACATTTGTTTTGTAGAGTTGATTTGGTATCGATGTTGAAAGTTGAGATACTGACTAAGTTTTATACTCGATACTCATTTATTTACTCTTTTATAAGTTATGACAAGTATGACAAGTATTTAATTCAAAGATAAATAGATAAATAAGACCGAAGAAATAAACTTATTAGTTGAGAATTAAAGACACACGGGTAATGTATTTTAGTACACCGTATACGGATAATCTCTATACGAATAGTAGAGATCCCTTATTTTTCTTATAATGGTACTCTGTAATAAACTTTCATTTGACTTAAATTCACCCTTTATTTTTAATAATTCCAGCTATTTTGCTCGGATATTGGATTTATTGCTTCAAAAGCGACGATTGATTATATTCAAGACAAATTGGTGCAAGTTTGTCTATGATAAGTTTGAGCAATTCTCTTATTAAACGACTAAAGTAGTTGTGCTTAGTTTAGAGATTTAGCAAATTACTCGAAATACTATTAACAAGAGGTGATTAAATCCGAGTTTGGATCACACATAGGTTAAACCAACGTGGACATTTTTGTCAACTGCCACGACAAACCAGATAGCGGATTTGAAAAGTGGTTAACGGAACAAAATATCTCTGTATGTAGATTTATTATTTAATGGACGAGATAACTCTTAAACAACTCGATTATCAAGTGATCAATTAGAATTCAGACGATTCTTTTTAAAGTGGGAATCTCATAAATTTTTCATGCATAAGCACTTGTGTGAACACACAAGGGCAAACTCTTTGGAATTTTTCATGGTGCTCCGTGTTGTATGCTTAGCCGTGTGTTGATAAAAGGAGCATGCGTACGTGCATATGTACGCTACTCGATTCAATTCACGTTCTTACGACCTACATAATCGGCATACTGTTGAACTTAGGTCAAACGTTACCTACCATAATGTGAACGACCATACACATTTTGGCAATTCTACATTGGTAACCTCACCACGTATCACTAAATTATTACAAAATACCCGTTATGAGTCGTGACTAGGGAGCCAAACAAGGTAAAATTGTAAAATGACAACATGAATAACTAGGTTGTTTCTACGGAGTAACATTTTATTATACACAATTAACATCGGTAATCAGTTTGAACCAAGTTTTCTGTGCTTCTTATTGGATCACTGATTCATATTAACACTTTACAATCCATACCCAATTCAATATCCGTATTTTACAGTTTGATCCAAATCCATACCTAATCCACAAATTAATCCAATACTGATTCAAAACCTATATAACCCCTCGATAGATATGTACTCTGTATATTACTCCGTTTAGCTTAAAATTTGAAATTTTAAGCCTAATGAAGCCTAAAAATCTTCAAAAAAAATTAAATTGATTGGATCAGTTTTTGGAAATTTTCAATAATGAATTTGGTTCAGTTGTTTTCTATGTAAGGTTTGGATACGAGTTTTTAATTAGGCAATTGGGTATGTCTATTAAAAATTGTGTTTGAATCAAAATTTTCTTTTAAGTCGATTCAGTCTCAATCTCAGTTGACATCCCTACTCGCTAATTTCATTGAAAATAATCTCATATCTTTGTCCGATTCACTGAATTAGCCATATGATAAGCCATTCAAGAAATTACATCACATGATGATCACAATTGAAACCTGATTTCAAAAAAGATTCAAAAGGTAGTTAATGATGTGGGTCTATATATACTTGACAAAATACACCATTTGTACATTCAAGTCCACGTATACTTAGTAAAACGACTAAAACAAGGGACCTATAAATTGTATATTCTTGATGTCATGCTAATCATTAAGCTATTGTTTCAACGACTTGATTGGATTTGTTGGTAGTTTCAATCATTTCACTTGGTAGTTGTACACGATATGTACTAACTTGAGTTATAGAGAGGATTAAGGCTGGTCAAAGATAAGGGACAACTCAGGCCGTCTGACATGCATGCAGACGGCCCGCTCTAAGCCTGCCTCTTGTGTCACCTTTTTGCCCGGTCCGCTTAGCCTGCATGCATTCCGGCCCGACCCGACCCGTCCTTATCTCGATGAGCCCAAGCTAAGCCCAACCTGGCCCGCCCGTTTGACCACCCCTAGATTGGATGAGTTTTTTTTTTTTTTTTTTTTTGGCTGCCGTAAAGATAGGAGTTACATACAAGCAGTACGACGAGTCATAGAGTCGTACATATCTACAACAATATTGAAAATAAAATTACAACTTCCTATTAAACTAGAACAGTAGATGAAATGTCGGGAAACTGAAACATGTTGGTAGAGTACGTAGCTTATCTTTACGGCTGCAAAAAAAAAGACTTATTAACCAATACCTTATCTTTAAAATCCGTAAGTATTTTGAAGTTTGGATTATTTCAAGTCTAATTAAAATTTACAAAGCATACATATATAACTTGACCATAATTCAGATTAAATTAGAAAGGATATATACTTTAAAAGAACCAAAGAAGAAAAAAACTCACACTTAGTGCTTGTTTGGTTACACCTTCAATTCATGGGAATTTTAAACTCCCATGAATTGAGTTTTTGGTAACTTGTTTGGTTACTCCCATATTGCAAAATGGGGGAGTTTACAACTCCTACATGATGTAGGAGTTTGATTACCAACCCCTCCCTAGGTAATTGGAAACTCCCTCGTCTAATCTCTTTCAAAGTTACTCATTTGCCCCTAAAAAAAAAGTTTCAAAGGTGGTAATATTACGGATGGGTATGTTGGTAATTAAAAATTAAAATCACGTGAATTGACACGGTTCAACCAAACACTACATGGGAGTTTAATTCATGGGAGAAGCAAACTCCCTCAAGGCAACCAAACATGTTTTTGTCATTTCATGGAAATTGTATACGGGAGTTGAATTCCAGTGAATTGTAAATTACCACAGGAATTCTACTCCCATATGAACCAAACGAGCACTCATTATATTTGACTTAAACTTTTCAACAAGTCTGGTGTAAAATGATATATACGCTTAATTAGGGTACACCATCAAATAAAGACACATATGTCCTAACCCTCATTAGTCATCACATATTGTGGCATTATGAGTGATTAATAAAAAAAGTTGCAGAAGGATATATTATTTTTAGAAAAAAAATGTAAGCCTATATATTAATCAAAAGCTTATATAAGAGCAAGTAGTGACTGCGCCAAAATTTCAACTTAGAAGGATATATAGAAAACTTTAAAAGAGGCGAATGGGTAATTATATAAGGTATGCTCGAAAAATTTTAGCTAAAATTTACGAAATTCTCATCCGCCAAGAGACTTCTAAGTTTTAACCCCCTCTAAATCCATCACTGAAAGCAAATATCATTACAATCTCCAATTTTGTGAGTCCTGAATCCAGGATCACCACCAATAAAACATCAATTAGTCGACACTCACAATTTATTACCAACAATTATAGTAAACTCATGTCAAGACACCAGCATCTGAAGTATAGCTGTTCACGGGTCGTCCCGCCCATTTGGCCCTCCCGTCCAGCCCGCTTATTTTGTGGGCTTGGACAAGTATTTTTTACCCGAAAAATAAAGAGGGCGGGCCAAGCCCAGCCCGCCAAGTTAAATGGGCGGGTATGGACAATAAGAAAAGTCCACGGGCCGACCCATTAGGCCCGTTTACTATTTAAATCTGTTACTTTTACTCTTTTAAAAATACATTTTTTAAAGAAAATTGTATCACTTTTATAATGATATGGAACACTAAAATAAWAATATGTAAAATATAATACGTAAACAAAAAAGAGTAAAATATAACGAAAATATTTATATATTTTAATTAATAAAACRTCTAAATTAAATAAATGTTCAAACAATAATGTTTACGTCCAATCTTTATCTCTAACCTTACATGTATTTCTTCACTATACATAAATTTATATACCTCACTTCAAATTTCAGATCAAGATATGCGATATAAAAAARTAGCTTGAATAGAAGTCATTCTATACCGAATACGTAATTAACAGTTGAAGTATCGTGTTATGGCCCATTAGCCCATGGGCGCCCGACTTTTCACTAAAGGGCGGGCAAGGGCAAAGATAATTGGCCCATAATTATGGCCCGGCCCGCCCATAAAGGCCTTAAAGGGCAAGTTTTTTCTTCACGGCTCGGCCCATGTCCGGCCCAAACCCGCATTTGAACAGCTCTAATTCTGAAGACATTAAATTGGTAAAGACACATTCTCGAAACAGATGAACATTATTTGTTGGAGTAGGTGTTTTTTACGATAACTAAATCTCAAATATACGTTACTCGGGATATATTTATTATACTCGTCAGCTGATCAACGTATATCGGTAACGATTGACTGATTAGGGTTTGACGTTACTGTCGTATAACGACGGTGTTCAGCTGATTTCTTTTTAGTCACACCTATTTTAGAGCCCCAATAGAAAAATTAATTATGTTGTATATGATAGAGTTTAACTAGTTCCTTAAATATGTTGACTTTAAATTAGTCAAGTAAGTTCTATTTTGGTATGAGTTTGGAACTTAGGGCAAATGAATTTATTATTCAATTATACGCATAATTGACTAATAAATTAAGTGTCTTATTTTAATGTGATTAAATAACGATAAAATTTAGTGATTAAATGTTAATTCACTAAATTTAATACGATATGTATATATATTGTGAGGCAGAGGTGATTAGCTAATTAAATTTACAAGGAGTTGTAAAACTAGTTAATTGGGTTGTATAAGACCTATTATATATTGATATAATGGTCAAATTATCCAATTAAGTAAATAACGATATTGTTAATCAGATTACTAACATTCCACTGCCACATAATGATATCCCAGATACCCTCCTTTGGGGGTTGCCCGTGGATGAAAATTTCTCTACCAAAACAACAACATGGTTAGCGCAAATTTTGTTTGATCAAAGTCTTGACAAATGTGAATTTCACTGAATTTGGAAATTAAATATGTAACAACCACGAAATTCCCGTTTTAGAATTTATAACTTAATTAACTATTTTATTATTTTATTTATATTTTAAATCCATTTCTATAAAATTGTTGCTTTTACATGTATAATAATAATAACGTTAATAATAATAATCGTCTTAGGTGTGTAGTAGGCTTTGAGACGTGTTTTTAGTGAWAATCGACTCAACTAGTGTTGTTGGGCCTAGTATTACTTATGGGCCTTTTCTCTCTCTCTCTCTCTCTCTTTTCTCTTCATAAAACCCTCCACACAAACCCTCGTAACTTTATCTTCTCCACTTAAAATTTCTGAAAATCTCTACAATAACCACCACCATTGTTACACATTTCTCACCAAACCTAGATTCACCATAACTCTCTCAATTCTTCACCAATCGGAACCATTTTCGCGTCATTCTCTCCCTCTCCCCGCCCTCCTTTATATGTAAGAAAGACACCATCTTTATTTTGATTTCTACAAATCCGTCTTTCTAGGGTTAAAGTTTTTCACTCTTTTCCTTGGAGTTATTGTTTGGGAACAAGCTTGGAGGACATGGGCTTGGCTATTTGACGATTTGAAGAGCAATAAGGTAACGGTGATGGGTTACTCAATATTATGTCAAATTTGTGTGCTTATATGTTGTAGTTTACTCATATATGTGTTAAAGTTTGAATCTTTACATGTTTCACATGTTTGTTGTTGAATGAGTTTGTATGTGAAACCATCTTATGGTTGTTTGAAGAAATTTCCAATCTTTTGGTTACATGAGTGTTTACATGGGTGAATTAGTGGGTAAACCATCTTGTTCATGCTTAATATTTGTGTGAATTATGTCATGAAGTTACTAGTTTGGAAATGTTTGGTTTTAGAACAATTGGGTGAAGTCGTTGGTTGTTGATTATGGTTATATGTGGATTTCTCACATGCTTGTTGGATGAAAGTTTAAGTCTTGAGTTACATAGTTGAATTTGGTGAAGAAACCGTCTCAAATATGTTCATTTGTTATGTTTTAATCATGTCAAGGAGTATTTAGTTGAAATTGTTTGGTTGAGAATAGGTTGAGTGGAATTGGTTGTTTGTAGTATGTAGTTTGGTAGTTTGAGAACAATTACGTGAAGTTGGTTATTTGAATATGTAAACTATTGATTTCCGTCTCAAGTATCCGTCTCGAGTATACATGTGAAATTGTTTGTTGATTACATGTTCATAGTCGATTGTATGCGTTTGTGTTGAAGTATATGAACCCGTCGTGAAAACTATGCTGGCCACGACAGGTTAGGCACGGTCCCTTGGTGCCTGACTGAGTAGGGCACGGCAGAGCAAGGCACGACACGACAAGAATGACGCGGTACCTTGGTTCGTGACTGAGTTTGGCGCGACTCTTGCCACACCTTCATCTTTATTTATTTGTTTATGCATTTTAATGACTTATATTATGCCATAGGCTTGTATTGTGGACCTTGGGTGACCCTTCTATCATAGTATATGCTAATGAATGGCTCGGGTTTGGGTTGTTTCGTTTCATCTCATGTTTTACATAAATGCAACTCGTTCATTATCGCTTGTTTATACTTTATCCAAATGACTAGTAAATGTGAAATGAGATGTTCTATAACACCTCAATTATCTGGCCAAGATAATCGAAGCATTACCATCTCGGTTTCCCGAGGTAGTGATTTCGGAAATACAACAACAAGCCTATATTATAAATAATGATTTAGTGAATTACATAAATGTAGACAAATGAATAAATAAATATAAGTCATACTACTACGACTCGCTAAGAAGACTATCTCATTCCGACTCGAGTCCAAGTCCAAAGCGCGGCCCAAAACCCGATCACGTCAATAAGCAAAACTTGTACTCAACCTGCTCCCCATATGATCGGAAATATCATATGGATCGACACAGGCCGCCCCAGAAAATAGGTGACAATTTACACAACACATCAGTTTCAATAATTAATATGATACACGACATACGAAAAATATGATTATGCAATACGACAATGAAATGCATCTGATACAACCTCCAACCACACCACACCGGTACCGGGACACACCCAGACGTACCCACAACC
>VHZZ01010949.1:39506-65029 GCA_009801015.1 Silene noctiflora | reverse complement strand
CCATCCTTGTGGTTCGACACCCTTATTATACTACTTAATTTGGGTTTTTACAAATTCTTTTTGATCGGGAATCGACGACAAAATCCCGCTTATCACTCACCTCGAAAGAGTGCTCAGAAAACTGTCTTACTACACCTTTTATGGACCTCCTTCCTAGTGCAGCACGCGGGGCCAAGAAACAACAGGGTACCCAGTTGCGGCCAGTGGCTAGCCTTGGCTCTCCCGAAGTGGCCGGGGAACCTGAGCATTATTTCAGGAAGGGCACCAGCAACTGGAGATTCGGAAGCAGAACCAGATGCTTCCCCAGGTACAGCCCTAGAAATAGAACCAAATGCAGTCTCAGAAGCAGAGCTAGGTGCAACCGTAGAAGCAGAGTCAAGTCCAGCTGCAGAAGCAAAGCCAGATACCAGAGTGGATCCAGGAAGAGAGGGCATTGTGGCCATAGGGGTCACCTCAATAGGAGCAGATTCAGCAGCAGGATCGGAAGCAGGCTTCTTCCTGGAGCTAGACCCAGGAGCAGGAGCAGAATCTGCCTTCCTCTTTTCAGCAGGCTTGGAAGCGCCACCAGCATTCCTCTTCCTCCTCTGGGCCAGAATCATTTCCAAAGTAACCTTAGGCTTAACAGATCCTGGAAGGGGGTAAGGAGTCAAAAAGCAGCAGCAGCAATACAACAAGTAAAGAAGCAGCAGCAGCTTGTTCCTGCAGAACAGCAATAGAGGTTCCAACAGAATGACAATAGCGTTAAGAACCTGAAGGACTAATTTCCCTCCTCACCCTGAAGCTGAGAAGGAAAATTGGGTGTAATTGTTATGGACAAAAATACACCTTTTGTCAAAGGGCTACGTGGCAACAATCCATTGGCTAGCATGAGAAAGGTGGGATTAATGACGTGGCAGCACATGAACCATTCAGATGGAATCTAATAAAGCAAACAAGAACATATAATGTGTAACAAACACACGCATATAAAGTGGAGAAAGTCAACAACTACTCCCTATCTTTACTCAACAGACACAGAAATTCAGGAGCAGGACTAGGAGCAGCCAAACAGACCTAAACCTTAGTTGCAACAACTATAAAAGGGAGAACAAGCATTCAGAAGAGGCATTCAATTCCTCATTAATGTCTCCATCCTAGCTCATCAATTTAATTACTCCCATACTTAATATTCTCTAAAAAAATTATCTTGTATTTCCGTACTTGCAACTCCGTCTCAATTATAGTGCAAAAGTTGGTGGGATTCCGACTCCCCCTGCGGTTTTTCCAAATCGGGTTTTCCGCGTCACCAAAATATCTCGTGTCAATCTTTAGTTTCGTTGTTTCTTACGTTCATTCTCATCGTCACATTAATTCATTCGTTGGCTAACGGTCGATCACTTTAACCCGCAATTAAATCAATAACTCGGTAATTTTTTACCAAAACACATTTGGGAAGGTTCTCATATATTTTGGTGTGAATTAATATTTTTGGGAAACTCCATTGTTGCATAGATGTAGAGATGAATTGGAGGGGGGATGTAAATAAAAAGGTTAGTGGAAAATGTGGTGGACGAATTAGAAAAGGAAAGAGAAAATATGGGGAGACTCACCTTTGTGGATGCTCATATTTCTTCTCTCTTTTTCTAATTCGTCCACCCCGTTTTACACTAATTTTTCTATCTACCATCCCCAATTTATATATACATCTATGCAACAATGAGGCTCCCCAACAATATTAATTTAAACCCAGAAATTTGGGAACCACCCCAAAAGCAACACAAATTGCCTTATCTTTTCTTTGGGAACCTCCCCTTAAAAGTAGAAGAATCTTATATATTGGAGAGGTGTGTGCAATAATGGGGTTTAGACCTGGCAAAAGTAACCCGGACCCGATTGACCCGACCCGAAAAGGCTGACCCGAGACCCGACATGACCTGAACTACATCACCCGAATGTGACCCGAAAATCCGAACATACCCGACCCGACCCGAACATGACCCAAACTCTTGACCCGTAACTGACCCGATTCTGAAATCACCCAACCCGAAAATGACCCGACAAAACATAACTCTAATTGAACTGAAAAGACTTGAAATGGTTGTTTCTCTCTTATTCATTGACCCGAAAATGACCCGACCCAAAATAACCCGACCCAGTTACCCGAAACTGACCCGACGAACAAACCCGAAATAGATCCGAAACCCGAAATGACTCGAGGCGACCCAAGTTAACCTGAAATCAATGAAAGACCCGAACTAGCCCGACCCGAACCCGACCCGTTGACTCGATTTGCCAGGTTTAATGGGGTTTACCCATTTGAGGAGGGAGACGGCATATGGAAAGGTAAAATCTCACCTTTGCGGATGCTCCCTATATCAGGACTTACCTTGCAGGTTAGGACTCTCTATAATTACGTTGCAGACTTGCAGGTGACGATAGCGATTCTGGATAGATTTGCATGTTAAGGGTTGAAAATTATTATTTGAAGGAGTCTTAAAAAAAATTTGACTATGACTTTCGAGAATGTGATTTTTTTTTTTCCAAACCAAAAATCTTGTAAAGACAATGAATTTGGAAAATAAAAAAAGTTTTCGAAATTTGTGATGTGGAGTTCTTCTAATCAGACAAAGTTTATTTCGACACAAAAAAATGAGTAACCATAACTCTTTTTTACAACTCTAGAAGCCAAAAATCGATTTTTTTTTCCAAGTGAAGATGTCTTTAAGATAATCAATTTAAAAAAAAAAAAAAAAATACGAAGTACCGTTTTCTGCCGTCATAGCTAAGAATTATGGACTTATAAGGCTTATGGTCTAGTCAGCGTTTTTTTTGGAAAAAGAAAAGTCAAATGTGAAAACAAAATATGTAGTCACAAGGTAAAAGTGATCCTAATTCATATACTTAATCAAACCTTAAAATAAAAAAATGATTCAAAGTCTCTTATACCAAATATAAAAACTCTTAAAAATATTTCACCAAAATTAGTGAGAGACGGACCCTTATTATATCGAGAGACTGTAATTTAAGTTAACTTTTTCACAAATCCTCATTTAAGACGACACTATCCGTCTTAACTCTTAAGCTTAGGATAGGTCAAGTATCATACCATGTATGTGTATAAAACATACTGCTTTCTTCAATCTCCTATCTACTAAAAGAATAGGTAATCTCACAATTTTTCCTCAAAAAACATTTTTTAAACATAAGAAAGCTAATAATTATATTATATTTCATTAACTTATTATCTTTTCATTAAAATTAATCTTTCATCAAATTATATCATTTTCACTGAAGTTTAAACTATAATCACTTAATTAAAATATAATTAAAAGTTATATAAAGCTATAAATTGCTAAATCTTTTATTGATGCTATTATTTCAGAATGTTTTAACTCACACTACGTATAAAACATAACTGTAAATCGCTATTATTACTTTTATGACAACAAAATTTTAAAAAATTTAAAAATTGAAATCATTAGCCTTGTGTTATACAAAAATATTTTTGTTTAAAATATATTTCAGCACATTACTCAATTTTCTTGATTAATTTTTAGTTACAATTTTTTTTTCAAAGCAAGATACAATGACGAGAAATATGAACTAATGAGATACCACTAATATATAAGTAATTTATTAAAAATAAAAAAAAAATTATATACCGTGCATTTAGTGCACGAGGTATAAACTAATGCATCCCTCTTACTACTAGAAGAGAATAGAAAATCTCAATAGTTTTCCCTACAAAAGGAATATGCTTAAATGAGGAAACACGACTTTATTTTTATTAAATTTTGTAAATTATTATCTTTTAATTATTCTATAATCTTTTAACCACTATATTCTTTTTAATTAAATTATAATATTTTAATTAAAATAAAACAAAATTGGTATAAATCTAAAAATTCGTATATGAAAAACTACAAATTAATATTATTAGATTTGTATAAAAAAACTTACCACGTACTTAATTCGTTTTAAAAAAAATTATGAATTAACATTATTAATTTCGTGACAAAAAAAAATCTTTAAAAATATTTGAAAAAAATTATAAATTGAAATCATTTGTTTCGTGGTAAAATATTTCATTAAAATACACATTTTATAATTTTACTTAATTTTTTTGATTAGCTTTCCATTTCAATTTTTTATCCTTATTTAAATATGAAAAATTATTAATGTGTCAATTTTAAATTTATAAATAATACATTATAAACTAGATGATCTAAAAATACGGCGTATTCATGCGCCAGATCTATACTAGTTTTTATATATACACAAGTGTTATAAACTTGACTCATCTCAAACTTAAGACGGATAATGTCGTAAATTATATTCATGTGTAATCTTGTTTGATTCGTCTTTACGAGAATATTAAAAATATCTAACTTTTATAATTTTTGCAAATACGTGGCTAATGAGATTTATCGCATAAAAGACGCTTTAACAAACGTAAAAAAGCAAAGTGATAGTATGAAGTTGAATAACGGAGCATATAAGAAGGCTTTTAAAGCGGTAGATTCCTTGAGGCGAACAAAATGTGAAAGGAATCGTTGCTCTTGGATGACTCCTTGGAACACTACCTGTCTACATTAAACTACATTATCCACTAACATAGAAGTTTGAACAACAACTTTGAAAATAGTTAAAAAAAAAAAAAAAAAAGGAAAAATTACTGAATTACTGAAGGAAAACCAAAACAAGATGGGAACTCAAGAAAACATTAGGTTGCTCTTAGGAGATGGCTATTCGCAGGTTTTTGCATCTTCTTTGGCTTTATTCTACCTTTACTTTAAGCAAAGAATTGAACTTTTTAGCTGATTTATCAATATATTGATGATTATGAAGTACCCTTAGCTTTTGATTCTTTGATCTGATATTGCTTGTTCTGGATTCTATGATTATATCCTATTAAATTCGTACATGGGTCTGAGTCGCAACGAGGAAGGTAGAGTGTCCGCTTCATAAGCCAAAGAGGTTCTATCCAAAACCAATTGATGGCAGCGAGCTAAAATAATTATATCCCAACTTTTGTTATCTAGAATGATTTGGGTTTGAAGAATTAATTAGATTGTATATTTGGGTATTTGTATTGGCAAGTAGTGAAAATTGTTCCAAATTTGTGTACCCTTTTGGAGAAATACGAGAAACATCATTGAAAAATAATAGTACTTGTAGAAAGTTGTTGCCTTTTTGAGTTTCAATAATGTTAGACACATGTATGGTCTTGGCTCGCGCCATGGAGAGGAGAGATAGCCCACTTAACAAGCTCAATGAGGTTTCATGCTAAAACCAATCGGCAGTAGGAGCCTGTGAAGTGAGTAGAGCTACATGAATGCAATTGGAATTGGGATGCGTGAGAAATCTGATTGATGTTTCTGAGTTTTGAGTTGTAGCCATGCATGCCACTAGTGCCGGCGAACCATTAGTGTCAGACATCATATGGTGTGTACAGTATCAAGTTCAAGGTGAAATTGGTCAAATCATGTTGTTATGTCTGACATTTTCCTTAGCTTAAAGCTGGGTTTTTTAATTTGATGTTAAAGATTTGATTCTTTAGTGGTTTTACATCAATCTTCATGATTGGCATTTTATTGCCTATGTGCTCCATGCTTCCCTCTGTCCTTTTCTCAAGATTCTCAACCTTGTTGGGTATCATTAACCAAATTCAATTACGCTACTATTTGATACGCGGTACGTTCTTAATGGAGTTTCTGATCTACAAGGTTTAAGCAAACACGGTGATATACTTTGCTCCAGCAGATTTTGTTGCTAGATTATGCGACTCTTGTCTGTAAGTTGAAATGAATTTTGAATGCGATGTTGAAGTATGATTACTTGGAAGTGTTCCTCCACTCTCATGGCTGCCTATGTCCTCTAAGCTATTATTATCTAGTACGTTAGTGCATTTATGATTATTATTTTGTCACTCAGCCGAAGAAGGAGCTAAAGGATGATTCATGTCAGCCAACCCCAAACCATTTTGGGATTAAGGCTCTGATGTTGTTGTTGTTGTCAGCCGAAGAAGGAGCTTTACTAAGCTCTTGTCTTGACAAATATGAGAACTACCATAATTCTGCATTGTAGTCCTAACTAATAATCTTAATGATCCAACCAACCGTATTGTTCGTAACGATTTAGTGTCCATCATAACTGTCCCAAATTTCCATGGAGTAATTCTCTCTGAATACTATGTTGGTCCCCATTCCATGGAACAGAGATATCCCTTAACTAATATTTGTCTTATTTCTTATTAAGGAGCACAATGCTGACCAATTTACTGGAGATGGATCTACTGATATCAAAGGGAATCCTGTCCGCAAGAGCAAAACTGGCAACTGGAGAGCATGTCCCTTCATTCTTGGTAAATGAGAATAATAATCTTTTATGTGTACAATTTGTTACTAATTACTAGTACATCTATCATGAGTGTCTTCCGGCCCTTTTTTCTTTACAGGCACAGAATGCTGTGAGCGCCTTGCTTATTACGGTATTGCAACTAATCTTGTCACATACCTCACTACAAAAATGCACCAAGGAAATGCATCTGCTGCACGGAATGTTACCACATGGTCAGGCACGTGTTACCTTACACCACTTATTGGGGCTGTCTTAGCAGATGCATACTGGGGAAGATATTGGACAATTGCTGTTTTCTCCACAATCTACGTCATTGTAAATTCCAAATCTTCTCATGCCTTTTTTTTTTTGAAACTGCTATGTCAGCTTAAATCTCACTTTTATTCTTTCCAACAGAATGTTTGTTGGTTTTCTCTTTTGTACTCTCTTTATGATGGTTCTTCCAGTCTTCCTTTCCAAGCATTTTTGTTCCATCAAGCTCACTACCACATTACCCCTAGCCTAGAGGACTCCGCAAATAGCGGGGTACAAAAGTAGGATGTATGCAGTTTTACCTTATGTTAACAAAAAAAAAAAAGTAGTATGCATTCAGCTTGACTGCTTTCATTGAAAGACGGCTGCTTCACAGTTCACAGTAAAAAGAAGTCATTTTTACTTTATTCCATCCTAATCTAGAAATAACGAACAACGAATCTTCGGCTCCAATAAACTCACTAAATTGAAAAACTTTGGATCCCTGCTTTGTGAGAAACCTCGGAGACAACAGGGTAACATTAATTAAGATTATGGCCTTTTTCTTTGAGATGCCCAAGCTAAGCAATGCATTATTCATGTTGACTAGTGCTCCATATTTTTTGTTTTCTCTAATGATGACTATGATTTGCCATGCAAAATGACCCTAAGGAAATCCACAAATTTACATGAGTCTGTCACATGATAAGATTATTACAAAATTTACCCATATTATGGATTTATGGGTTAGTATTGCTTGATTTCAATGGGTCGAGATCTAGTTGAACTGGGTTGGTCTCAAATTGTTCCAATATGGAACCGTCTCACACGAAACTAAGTGAAGGGAAATATCATTTCATTAAAATTCTGCTTTTACTGTTTTACCCCCTTCCCATGTATATTCCCTTATTCCTGAAGATTGCTGAAACTATTGCAGGGAATGGCTACTTTGACTCTATCTGCCTCCGTTACCGCATTTATGCCTGCTGAATGTGTGGGTTCAGTTTGCCCTTCAGCTACCCCTGCACAGTATGGAGTATTCTTCCTGGGCCTCTATCTAATTGCATTGGGAACTGGAGGGATTAAACCGTGTGTTTCATCTTTCGGTGCTGATCAGTTTGATGACACTGACCCAAACGAGAGGATAAAGAAGGGATCTTTCTTCAACTGGTTTTATTTCTCTATCAACATTGGTGCCTTTGTATCAAGCACCGTTATTGTTTGGATGCAAGAAAATGCTGGATGGGGTATAGGCTTTGGAATTCCCGCGATATTCATGGGAATTGCTATTGCAAGTTTCTTTTCTGGGACTCCTCTTTATAGGTTTCAAAAACCCGGAGGAAGCCCATTGACAAGAATGTGTCAGGTTCTTGTTGCATCATTTCGCAAGTGGACGTTGGACGTCCCACTAGATAATAGCCAACTTTATGAAACTCCAGACAAACATTCCGCCATTGAGGGAAGCCGAAAGCTGGAGCACACTGAGGAGCTCACGTAATTTTTTTATCTGCTGAATGCTTTACAACATCATCTACAATAATATAACCCCTATGCCTTGTAAACTCTCGCCTAATGCTGGGTAGGATGTCACTTGTATGTAGCCTCATTCCCTGTGAGACTCTGTTTGTGGGTAAATAGATCAAAAGTTGCATCGTGCGATTGCTATTTCACAACACAAGAAGCACACATAATTTAGCGAGCCTTTTCTATTTATTCCAAATTGTGGCGAAGCAAAAATATAGGAAGTCTTTGACTCCATTGGAAATGGAATAGCTGTTGGGTGCTTTAAAAATCAAGATTTATTCAGTCATCAATAAAATGCAAAACCTTATTTGATCTCAACAAATAAAAAGAGATTATGTTTACGATGTTCCTCGCTAAATAAAAAAATACTGGTATCAACTTTTTGACCCACTGATTTTGCTCACTGTTTCCACTGTAGGTGTTTGGATAAAGCAGCTGTTGTCTCAGAAGCCGATATGAAGACCGGAGATTTCTCGAATCCGTGGAGATTATGCACAGTAACCCAGGTCGAGGAACTGAAGATCTTGATCCGAATGTTCCCTGTTTTGGCAACAGGAATCATCTTTTCATCCGTGTATGCCCAGATGTCAACCATGTTTGTTGAGCAAGGAACAGTTATGGACAGAACTATCGGGTCCTTCACGATCCCAGCAGCATCTCTTTCGACTTTTGATGTCATCAGTGTTATATTGTGGGTCCCACTCTACGATAGAATCCTTGTCCCTATTGCTCGGAAGTTCACTGGCAAAGAAAGGGGATTCTCAGAGCTACAAAGGATGGGCATTGGTCTCTTCATATCCATCCTCTCTATGGTTGCCGCTGCCCTGGTCGAGATCAAACGTTTGCAGCTTGCCAAGGAACTTGATCTAGTTGATAAAAAAGTGGGGGTCCCACTTAACATATTCTGGCAAATTCCTCAGTACTTTTTGGTAGGAGCAGCCGAAGTATTTACTTTTGTCGGGCAGCTAGAATTTTTCTATGACCAATCACCAGATGCCATGCGGAGTTTATGCAGTGCCCTCTCTCTCCTAACAAACTCGCTCGGGAATTACTTAAGCTCGTTGATTTTGACAATCGTAACAGCTGTTACAACGTCAGGGGGAGGGCCTGGATGGATACCGGATAATCTAAACAACGGCCATCTCGATAACTTCTTCTGGCTGTTGGCCGGATTGAGCTCCCTAAATTTAGTGTTGTATGTTTTCTGTGCACTCAAGTATAAACAGAAGAAGGCTGCCTAAACTAGCTGCTCAAAATCCTGCATGCAGTCTTTGATTGTACTGTCCTTAAATACTCTCTCTGTCTCAATCATTTGTTTACCTTCAATTAAAATACCCCCACAATGAATATAAATGGTAAACAAATGACCGAGACGGAAAGATCAGTTAGATAGGCTTATGTTACATTTATTCCACTTTGTTGTAAATCAATGTTTCTGTTTATTTCTAGTTTCTGCCTAGTTCTCGCTTGTTCATAGTTTTAAATTTTTAATAAACTGGTTACAGAACAACTTTTATTTAGTAATACAAGTTACATTCCATTTTATCGACCGAGATCGAAGAGTGTTTCTGTCCTTTATTTCTCTTTGAGATTACTAGTCGACAAGTGAACATTACAAACTGTGAAACTGACTAGCTTAAGTTCAGAAATTATAGAGGAAGATTCTGAGGTTGAAATGTAGAATAGTAGACGAACGTGATGGTAATGGACCTAAAGCTTTGTGACTACCATACTGAAGGGTTGGTATGCTGTTATGGTTATGAAATATAGGTGTAGTCATATACTCATATGGAGGGTAAGTGTCGGATTTACCCAGGGCGCGCTCATCGTAAAATAACAAGATACTTCCTCTAATTTAGTTACAATCTCATTATCACACGAAGAAAGAGCACGGAGATTTATGATAGGAGCAAAGGAAATTAGGTTATTCAATTAGGTTCTTAGAATCGGGGTCCAATAATGAGAAGGACCCCAAAGTGAAATTTGGTTAACCAATTCTCAAAAGGAGACCCACTATTAACAAAGCACTCATCTTTCTAATAGGATATCATTAATCAGTCTAACCGTCCAGCTAGAAAGTGACTTGAAGAGTAAAAGACAGGGCACAAGTGGACTGTTCACGACAAAATACTTCAGTAGAATAATGGGTTGACAACTTAGACAAGATGATCAGAACCAAAATACTAAATACTCCTCCGTAGTGAAGAAAGAACAGCAAATTGTAGAAGATGACCGCTCAAGATGACCACCTCTTGCATTTGGAGGACGCTCTTCTTCAGGTAAACACCCTCAAAATTATCGCTTTGTCCCAATCATTTGTTTACCTTGATTCAAATTATTAGAGAATATAAAAGTTAAACTAATGACTGAGACGGAGTGAGTGCCTTGTTTTCTTTCTCCCTTCATGTATAATTTTGAATATAAAAGTGGTTGATGATTTTCACTTTTGTATTCTTAAAGACGCGAAACGACGAAGAATATACTGGAGATGGGTCTGTTGATTACCATGGGCAGCCTGTTCAGAAGCGCGCTTCTGGAAACTGGCGAGCCTGCCCTTTTATTCTTGGTGAATTACAGATAACAGTACTACTTTGATAGTTGATACAATATCGCTCCCTCTATTCCAAATTTATCGTCTCTATTTGACTTTGGTAGTTAAGATCATTTTATCACCAGAGTCATTGGAAAATATAAATGGGACGGAGGGAGTATTCGTTAGTTTGTAGTCAGGACTCCTCTCACCGACTCACCTTTAAATCTCGTTGCAGGGACAGAATGCTGTGAGCGTCTTGCCTATTATGGTATTGCGAAAAATCTTGTGAATTACCTCACCAGTAACATGCATGAAAGCAATGTGACTGCTGCAAAGAATGTTAATGGTTGGGCAGGCACATGCTACCTTACTCCTCTTATAGGGGCTTACTTAGCTGATGCATATTGGGGAAGATATAGAACAATTTCAGTGTTCTCCACAATTTACTTCATCGTAATTTCTGAACTTTGGCACTTCAATAACAATTGCTGTTACATTTTCCTTTGTGTTTTCAACAGTTGAGGATGCCAGTCTTTCGATATCTGCTTTTTAGTTATCTGAATTAGTGTTCTTCTCTGCGTTACTCTAACTTGGCTGCAAGATTGGAATGCGACAAAGTGTCGGACATGACTATTTTGAGAAAAAAATGTATATTTTTTGCCTAAAGTGAAGCATTTTCTGAACTTGCGACACACAGCCAAATGAAGGGCTGAAGTGACATAAAGTTTACTTTTTTTCTTGGTGATTGAAGTCCTGCCTATCATAGTATTTTCATCTAGAAATCGACAAATGTTTGTTCTGGTTATCCTGCCATTTTCTTTGTCAGTATCAATCTTCTCATTGATCATCGAATACTACGTAAAATGACAAGTTTTGCCCTAGTTCAAAGATGTTTAGATCCGTAGGTATGATTCTTCTATTTCAAATAGTAGTTCTAAACAAGTGGTCTGGATGGATTGAGTGGGTGTATTCCTCAAACTTGTGTCGTGCAGCTTCCATGGATACTTGAACAATTTGACTTGTAGCAGTTTAGCACATTGTACTTTGCTTATGCCGCCAGATCACCCTGCTTTTTTTTTGTTAAGTTTTAATCATTTTACAGCATAGTAGGCATAAATTTGGGTGGACGATGTGACTAAATCACGGCATATTGTAAATATAGGGAATGCTTACTTTGAGTATATCTGCATTAGCCCCAGCTCTTAGACCTGCGGAATGTGTGGGTTCAGTTTGCCCTGTGGCTACTCCAGCGCAAAATGCAATCTTTTTCGGGGGACTTTATCTAATGGCGTTGGGGACTGGAGGTATCAAACCGTGTGTTTCGACATTCGGAGCTGATCAATTTGACGATACTGACCCTGATGAGAGGGTAAAGAAAGGGTCTTTTTTCAATTGGTTTTATTTCTCCATCAATATTGGCTCTCTGGTGTCTAGCAGTCTCATTGTCTGGATACAAGAAAATGTGGGTTGGGGAATTGGCTTTGGAATTCCTGCTTTATTCATGGGAGTTGCAATCACCTGTTTCCTCTCAGGAACTCCTCTCTATCGGTTTCAGAGTCCTGCAGGAAGCCCGTTAACAAGAATGTGCCAGGTTATAGTTGCATCATTGCAAAAGCGCAAGTTGGAGGTTCCACAAGACAGTAGTCACTTATATGAAACTCGAGACAAACTGCCAACAACTGGAGGAACCCGAAAGCTTGAACACACAGAAGGAATGATGTAATTTTCTGATCTCGTAGTCTCGTACCGCCAAGGACGTCTTTGATTGCTGGATGCTTCCATTTTCAGTTTTGTTTTATTCAATCATAGAAAAGCACTAACAGCTTTTGTGATGCTATCCTTCGTCTCCGGTTCTGCATGTATATAAGATAGATAACCACATCTTCATACAACAGCTTTTGAACACACATCTTCAATGTTGAATGCCAGGCATACTTGTTGATAGTGCCCTCCCTTTCTGTTTAGCTTCAGAATGGGATAGAATAAATCAAAACAGTTCATTAAATTGGTTCGCTTCTTGTACTGTCGAGCAGCAGCTGAACTATGCGATTCTCAATTCAGTTATTATTATGAGTCATTCGGAAAAAAATATTCTGTGTTTGCTAGCATATGATAGGGCGTTGTACATTCGACCTCCTTTCCCAGCTTAGGTGTATGCTCTTGAGTCATTGGGATAATGCTGTTGTATTAATTATTTATTTTCATTGTTTGCCTCATATTGATGATTCATGTCCTGCTCCAAATCCTTCTGGGACTAAGGTTTTGTTGTTGTTGCTTTTGTGATAATGTTTTACATTATTCTGGTATAGGTGCTTGGATAAAGCTGCTATGTTGTCAAATGCCGATATGAAAACGGAGGAACTATGCAACCCATGGAGTCTGTGCACTGTAACTCAGGTGGAAGAGTTAAAGACCTTGATTCGTATGCTCCCAATATGGGCAACTGGAATCGTCTTTTCTGCTGTCTATTCTCAGATGGCAACAATGTTCATTGAACAAGGAATGGTCATGGACAGAACAGTTGGAACCTTCACAATCCCGGCAGCGTCTCTATCTATTTTCGATGTAATAAGTGTAATCTTGTGGGTCCCTGTTTATGACAGAATTTTAACTCCTGCAGTTCGTAAGTTTACGGGTAATGAAAGAGGCTTCTCGGATCTACAGCGGATGGGTATCGGCCTCATGATCTCCATCCTTGCTATGGTATCAGCTGCCTTGGTCGAGATCAAGCGCTTGCAGGTGCATAACACGTTCTTCCAATGAGAAAGCGTGAGATGAATTTCACAACTGAAAGTATAATGACCACTAATGATATTAATGGCGGTTCACTAAATAAAATTAATCTCTGCCAAGTGCCAACAATATAAAAGCACTCTGTATAGATTAGTGTAAGTCCGTCTCATACAAGTATGTGTTGCAGGTGGCAAGGGAACTGGGTTTGATCGATCATAACGTGGCAGTACCTCTAAGCATCTTCTGGCAAATCCCTCAGTTTTTCTTGGTGGGAGCCGCAGAAGTTTTCACCTTCATCGGGCAGCTAGAGTTCTTCTATGATCAGTCACCAGATGCCATGCGAAGCTTGTGTAGTGCACTTTCTCTCCTAACAACTGCTTTCGGCAATTACCTGAGTTCTCTAATCTTAACCATCGTGACATCCGTGACAACTGCTGGTGGAAAACCCGGGTGGATACCTGATAATCTGAACCAAGGTCAACTCTATAACTTCTTCTGGCTCTTGGCCGGTCTCAGCCTACTGAACCTGTTAGTATACATGTTCTGTGCTACGAATTATAAACAGAAGAAAACCTCAAAGAATGCATAAAGTAAGTGAAAGACTTTCCTGCGTTCTTCTGCATATATTTCATGTACATAATGTTTTATGGTCAGTCACTCAGTCCTATGTAATTGTAACTCTCAGATTATTCAAATGTACATCTGATTATTCTTCTTTTCTGTTTGCCGACAAATTCAATCCCAATTCATGTTAGACGACTCTAAATCTAACCTGAAAGTCAATCCAAACATAGATTCCGCATTCTACAAAGTTAATCCGACATATAAGACCATTACATTACATACCGAGTTCAGATGTAACCTATCAATGTGTAATTAACGTTTTCCGATGGTGGCTGAAGTTGTTGCGCAATCAAAAAAGACTCCAATTACTTTTACATTATATGCATTATGAATTTCGATAGATTTTATTTACGAGATCAAACTCAATAATCATCATTCATTCATCAACAGACAAAAACTAAGATTTTCCTTCAAAAACATATCCCCAAAAGATTTACATCCATCCATGCTCAATTTCTCAATGAATTTGCACACCATACTCCTAAACAAGAGTACCAAGACTATTCTACACCAACACTAAACCCTAAAACCCTAGATATTACATTCTAAATTTCTAATTAGTACCACTCCACTCCGAGTCTCCGTCTCATAAAAGATAAACAAATGACTGAGACGACAGAGAGAGTATTCCCAAATCACTTAATCAGTCCCCTCTTCTCAAACTTCCTGCTTCGCAAGGAAGCACTCGCCATCATCCCGCTCTTCTCGATCATCTCCACGTTCTTCGCAATCGATAACAGCCGGCTGCAATAACAGCGCAGTAAACGGCATATGCCAGCCAGTGGAAGCAGGATCGAACCCAACAGGCTGACTCAAATCAAACCGAAAACCATTACCCAAACCCGAACCAAAACCGTTCCAACCAGAGTACGAAGCCGGAAGCGCACGTGAAACGGATGCGGTAGCAGACGATGATTTAGCAGGAGAGGTGAAGTCGCTAACAGCAGGAACAGTTCCAGTACCGGTGGCGGCGATAATAGAAGGTTCAGCGTGACGGAGAAGCCACTCGATAGTCTCCCCGTCGGTACGGTGGCCGAGTTCGCGAGTAAGTTGGAAGACGCGAGCCGCGCATAAGGCTGGCATACGGACGCGGCGGCCACGGCCGTTGACTTTGGTGTGGCGGTCTTTGGTAGGGCGGCGGATGGCGACTTTGCCGGTCGTGGTGGTTTTAGGAGTGGTGATTGTGGTGGTGGTTGGGGGTGGAGAGGCGAGGGTTACGGCGGTTGTTGTGACGAATTAGGGTTTGAGGGTTGGAGTTAATGGAAAGAGAAGTGAGGGATTTTGGAAATTTGGTGACCCCACAATCCCACTTGAAGAGGAGAACTATAAAGATGGATGGGTTTGTTTACTTGTCCGGTTGTGTAACGGTGAGCTCGCAAATCGAGTTCGGATTTACTATCTCATTTTTATGTGTTATCTTATGTTTCATCGTATCTTTATTTGATACTAAAGCGTCTTGCTTGTGACGGACACTATACTATCCGTCACAAGTTGAAGACGGATAGTGTCCCTCTCACAATAAAACAAGTGGGTGGGAAATGGAACATCCATGTTTGGTGCCGCTTGCATATTGTGAGGGGGCACTATCCGTCTTCAGCTTGTGACGAATAATGCCCGTCTTCAATAAACCCTAATGATAGCTGGGCCTAATGACCCTAATATCTTAATAGAATTTGTGATTTGATACATGTATTAACAATACTTAAATATAGACCCGACAAAACTAACGCGATTCGAAAAGACTAACTCGAGACTTGAACTATAACCCCTGTATGTGACTCGAAACTCGAATTGACTCGACCTGGCTTGAAAATGATCTGAACTTTGTTGACTCGGAACTAATCGAATCTAAAACCACCCGGTCCGGAAATGACCCGACAAAATATAACTTTAATTGACTAAAAAAGACTTGAAATTACTAAATTAAAAGCACACCTAATATATTTAGGTTAAAATAAAAAAGAATCAATTACCAAAGCTAAACTAAAGTAGTTAATAATAATAAATATATTTTTTCTCTCACAATCATTGACCCGAAAATGACCCGAATTCGAAATAACTCAATCCATTTGACCCGAAAGTGACCGGACCAACTTATCCAATAACCCAAAACCCGAAACAACTGAACTAACCCGATAATATGATAGACCCAAATTGACTCAACCCAATATACTTAAATCATCAAAAGGATGAGGTGTTAGAAGACTAAAACAGTAGGACAAAGAATCCATAATCGACAAAACCTAAATTGGCCTGATGAACTGGACCGACAAAACAAAATTGGCTTGATTAATCTAGCCGACGTAGAGCGATCCATGTGGTCAATATTGGTGCAAATGTATAATTCAATAACGAATTAGGTCCAAATAAAACCAAATTAACATTCATATTAACATTTTATACTTAAAATTAAAATAAGCACATCTATTGTTTTCGAAACCGACATCAATATTCATCGTTTCATATTTGACATTATCTCGAACAACTTGATAATAATAGACGAAAATAAGTAAAGTCAAAACCTAACTCCAAATTGAGAAGATAATCAATTTGGTTATAGATAACTATTTATTAATGTACCCAAACTGAAAATAAATAGCTTTTCACTAGAATAGAGTATCAAAATGAGTTTTACACTTATGCTCAATTCAGAGTTTTTTTTTTATTTTATTAAAAAAATAAAGATCTAAATCGGTTAACAACTTTGCAGTAACCGTACTTAATAACTTATGGAGAGACAAATTACAAATTGATAGAAAAATGATACGAAAAGAAGAGTACTAATAAAAATGGTTACAACATATGATAAAATATGTATCATTATTATGAAAACATGTATGAAATGATATACTGTACAGATTTTGAGCCACAATCTAAAATAGAAGGGATACGAAAACATACACAAAAGTATACGATAAAGTGATTTCTTAATAACTAAATTTTTGGATTGCACCAAGGACGAGAATTGTAAGCAAGAGTGAGTTGGGCAGGGCAATGGAAGAAGTGGACCAAACTGGAAAAATAGGCAATCAACACCATGATCATCAGCATTCCCTTTTACAGTTTCCTCTTCTGCAGGTTCATACACCTTCCATTAATCTTTACCCTTTACATTTTTTTTCCTTTGAAGATTACTGCTTATTATCTCACACATTCATCAATAACTGGAAACTGCTAATGTTAAAAGTCGTTTCTTTCTTGTAATTTTTGTTCATGTCAGATTGGATTATTAGACATTTTCTGTTGCAGAAGCCTAATTTTTATTCATAGATTATTAATATCATTTTTTTGGGTCTAAATAGTCGTATATTCAAACCTGGATCTATTGTCCTTGTCTACAATACCCCCGTCTTAACCAGCAACCACTAGATTAGTAAATATCATATGTAAGCAAAAAAAAGAAAGAAAGAAAGAAATTGATGGTATATTTAATTAATCAAAGGGCTGCTGTAAATGCAGTTGATTGGTAATATTATTATGTGATCGCGGAATTTAGAAGGATATTAAAGATGATTTTTAATGTAATTTTGGATGTAAAACCCCGGAATTAGGTAGGGGCTTCCTTTATCAGCCTTCTGGTGATGTTCAGTAAGTATTTCCTAAGACCGTTGTAAGCGTAAGACAGGTCTATAAACATATTTGTAGCACTAATTGCTCATTATTAACCGAGTATATGTGTTTTCTAGACCCATTTCATACTTATAACCGTCTCAAAAAAGAATCTGTAGGTGATATTTTGTCATGAGATGCAATCTCTTGTCATTAAGCTATGTAAATTAGATCACACCGATTGAAAGACGATGCTTTTTATGAAGATATGAATTTGGGTCTTGATGCTTTCACATGATTAAGATGCACTGTTTTGTGTATACTCGTATATAATCAAATCAGGCCTAAATATCCAAGTATAGTGGGTCGTCTAGGTACTTGATCAGGTAAAATATTGTGGGTAATGCTGTAGCAGAAGCAAGAGAATATTCAACGCATGAGTCATGACAGCCATTAATTGTTACTTTGACAAGTAATGGTTATCTTGTATGATATCCCAAGTTGAGGAAATGATTGGGTTAAATTCTCTTGCTATTATATGACTGTTTAATACTTTACAGATTGAAATGTCAGTTAAATTCTCACTTGATAATCTTGTACCCCTCTTGTCATCGTCAATAGTTTGCATTTGCTTTTGGTATCGATATTTTTTGTAAGCATATTTAAGTGAAACTAGAGAGGTTCGCATTTTTTGTTTGCACACAAACATGCCTACAAAGGAATCGGAAATTATTGGTTGAGAAAGACTTTCATACAAAGAGTAGACACATAAACTATTGTCAGGGACATAGGGAATATGAAAAATAAGCGGTAACTGATGCTGGCTTTTAGGTACCCCATGTATGGAAATAAGCATTCAATTCAGTTTTAGGAGCTCTTGAGCACTAATGGTGGTTGGAGAGTATGGAGACCTTTATCTTGGCAGAAATTTTGAACATGAGTTGTTTCTTAAGCTTTCGAATGGTGATGAAGAGGAAAAGTTTAGAAGTTGAGGACTATGTGGAGGAGAGTTGAGCACAACAAACAGATAATGCCGTGGGGAAAAAAATTCCATTACCAAATACTCCCTCCATCCCATTTATGCTCTCTCTTTTTATTTCATAGATAGGGACAATATAATTGGATATGGAGGGAATAGGTTTTTGTAAAGGAGGAATAGTATATTGATGGCGTCCCTCGTCACCTGCTTAATCAAGAACTAGATGCAGGTTACAACAGTTATTCGTTACTCTTCAACTGTTGTATCTGAAATGAAATTTCGTGATTGATAATCCACTTTTCACTTTGTTTCATAATTTACATGCTTTTAGAGGGAGAACAATGAATTATGCACAGCAGACGGCTCTGTTGATCTCCATGGGAACCCTGTTTTGAGGAGCAAAACTGGAAATTGGAAAGCCTGCCTTTTCATTCTTGGAATATTAAAATGCTAGTTTCGATTTTATATAACTTGCTAGTATTTTTCTTTTTTCATTTGCACCTTCACTTTCATTTACAGGCGATGAATGCTGTGAACGCCTTGCCTTTTATGGTATTGATACAAATATTGTTAGTTACCTCACCAGAAAATTGCATAAAGGAAATGTTTCGGCTGCAAGGATTGTTACCACTTGGGAAGGTACATGTTACCTAACACCTCTTATTGGAGCTTTCCTTGCTGATGCATACTGGGGACGATATTGGACAATTGCTGCGTTCTCCATGATTTACTTCATTGTACGCCCTGATTTTTCTCTCTCTGTCTTAATCATTTTCCTGCCTTATGCATCTTTTGCCGATGAAATTTTGGTCGTGTTTATCTCTACCTTTTGTCTTGATGGGAGTGTCCATTGCTTTTCAATTATTCTCCTTATCCCATTTTATATTGTCCCCAATTGACTTCGATGGTGAAACATGTTGACTCTGACCGATATTTTATGAATATGCAGTGTATATTATTTTATTTTATTTTTCTAAAATGATAATATGAAAATAGTTCTTTTGATAAATCAAACATGAAAATTTTTACATGTCAACTTATATTTGGAGAAATTTACATCTTGGTTAGGAACTCTGACATAGTGACATGGTAAAACTTTTGGAACTTGAATGGTCATCCAGTGCTTTAGTTAATTTTGTTTAGCCTGCTTAGTTTACCTCTAAAACACTAGTAATAATCACTCTCATTCCTCAATAAAAAATAATAATTACTCTTGCTCCAAGCAAGCCCTAAGAATGGACATCCTGATTTAGAATGTCTTTTTGCATGACCTGCTCTGAGTTTGTGCAGGGGATTTGTGCATTGAGTCTGTCTGCATCAGTTCCCGCTTTCAAACCTGCAGAATGTGTGGGTCCAGTCTGCCCTTCAGCAACTACAGCACAGTCTGCAGTATTCTATGTGGGAATTTATCTAATGGCACTGGGAACAGGAGGTGTAAAACCATGTGTTTCATCATTTGGTGCTGATCAGTTTGATGATACTGATCCTAATGAAAGGATACAGAAGGGATCCTTTTTCAATTGGTTTTACTTCTCCATTAGCATTGGTTGCCTTGTAGCAACTACTGTCATCGTCTGGCTCCAGGAAAATGTTGGATGGGGCATAGGCTTCGGGGTTCCAGCATTTTTCATGGGCATTGCTATTACGTGTTTCTTTGTTGGTACCCCACTTTACAGATTCCAGAGACCTGGCGGAAGCCCATTAACGAGAATTTTCCAGGTGGTAGTTGCATCAGGGTTGAAATGCAATTTGGAGGTTCCTGCAGATGAAAGTCTTCTTTATGAAATTCCTGACGATTGTTCAGCTGTTGGAGGAAGTGGTAAGCTGGAGCATACGAAAGAACTGAGGTGGTATTTTTAGTTTTATCTTGTAGTCGTCTCACATTTTTTTTTTGGGTTATTCTCATTGGTACCCTCGAGTTATCGACTTTTCTCACTGGTACCCCCCGCCTTCATAATCTCCAATTATACCCCTTAACTTTCTTATTTACTCCCAACTGTTACCATAATTATTTTCCGTCAAATATTTCCGTTCGATTTATGACAGCGTGTACTCCCACCCAAAATCCACGATTAAAATTCATATGCTCCTACTACCTCTGCCCTTTTCCGGTTAAAATTTAGATGACCCATATGATAATTGCGTTCATAATTGCATTTGGTATTTTTGAAACTTCACTAACACTTTTCCGGTTTTCCCCTTATTAGGATATTTCTCTTTAGCTATGGGCCTGTGGCCCACTTCTTGTGGAGAGCATGCTCTCCTTTGTAGGCAAAAATCACCATTATTTTCTCTCTAGCAATGTAGAGCTCCTGTTGTACATGCTAGGTGATCCAGTTTTTAAAATAGTACTAGAAGAAGAAAATTTTCGCTGATTGTAGTAAATAGATAACCATCTTGTTAGTTTTAGTTCTGTAACTTCTAATTTTTTGCGTGCGTCTCTTCCAGGTTCCTGGACAAAGCAGCTGTACTGTCTGATGCTGAAAAGAACACTAGTGATTTTTCCAACCACTGGAAACTATGTACTGTTACCCAGGTTGAGGAACTCAAAATTTTGATCCGCATGTTCCCTGTTTGGGCAGCAGGGATTGTCTTTTCTGCTGCTTATGCTCAAATGTCCACAACCTTTGTTGAGCAAGGGATGGTCTTGGACAGAAAAGTAGGAACTTTCATTATCCCAGCAGGGTCCCTGTCAACTTTCGATATCATCAGCATTTTCTTGTGGGTCCCACTTTACGACAAGATCATCGTTCCCATAGCTAGAAGATTTACAGGACAGGAAAGGGGATTCTCGGCCTTACAAAGAATGGGCATTGGTCTCTCCATCCCGATCCTCTTCCTAACCTCGGCTGCTTTAGTCGAGATCAGACGTTTGCAGCTTGCTACTGAACTCGGGTTAGTCGATGAAAATGTCCCGGTTCCATTGAGTGTCTTTTGGCAGATTCCTCAGTACTTCTTGGTGGGAGCTTCTGAGGTATTTTTCTTCATCGGGAAACTGGAATTCTTTTACGATCAGTCACCAGATGCTATGCAAAGTTTTTGTACCGCGCTCTCTTATCTTAACACTTTCACTGGGAAGTTACCTGAACTCTTTTATCCTAACAATTGTGACATCCATTACAACTGCTGGAGAAAAGACCGGGTGGATACCGGATAATTTAAACCAGGGTAAGCTTTATAACTATTTCTGGCTTTTGGCTGGTCTCAGCTTCTTGAATCTCTTGGTCTATGTTTTCTTTGCTTTGAATTATAAATGTAAAAAAGTGTCTTAGTAGTGTTTACTGGTTAGCAAAGAACCTTAAAGATGTCACGAGTTCCGGGTTTAGTTCTTTTGTAAATAGGTGTGAAATCATGCCGTTCAAACTTCCATAATGTAAATTTAAGTGCCTGATTCTCATTTATATACGAGATTAGTATGGGCTATCGCCTATTGGTGTCACGACTCAGATTAGGCAATCGATTACACGATCAAGCTTAAATAACACATTACGTCAAGAAACGGGGTGTGAGCGGATCTGCATACGAGCTATTGTACAGGAGACAATGTTAAAACCCAAAGGGAAACGTGCATTACTAATACATTCCATTTACAAAGGCTCAAGCAAAATGTGGGTAGAAGTTAATTGCAAGGCAAACCAGGTTAAAGTATCAAGTTAAACAAATGCAGCAAGCTTAAGGAAGATTAGGAATCGGATACCGTAACTTAATCATAATTAATCGCCTCATCTTCTTATATAAATTCAATTATTAGCAACTATTAATCTAAGATTACATCCGAATCAAAACAGTTTATTAAGGGTGTCATATAAGAATAAAGATTAAAAACCGAAAAGGGTGCCCAGAAAATGGTGTTGTCTGTCATACAAACGCCAGAGGAGACGGAGTCCCATGTTATTAGCTCCGTGTTTGCCTCAAGATATGTCCATGACTCTCTTCCAAGGTATTCAACAACTCGATTCAACACGGAAAATAATTGTTAGTCCGCTTTTGAAACCCGTGTTAGTCTATGTTACTAATTTTCTTCAACTTTGTAAAATTATGTTACAAGTACAACACTTTGCTAAGAATTTGACATGTAACTCGGTTGTTTGATTGGTGGTGGTAAGGTACAAGATGCCGAAGAAGAGCATACCGAAAGATGTGGCATACCAAGTGATACACGATGAGTTGATGCTTGATGGTAACCCGAGGCTAAACTTGGCCTCCTTCGTCACCACTTGGATGGAACCTGAGTGTGATAAACTCATGGCTGAAGCTATCAACAAAAATTATGTCGACATGGACGAATATCCTGTCACTACCGAGATTCAGGTAATTCACTCGCTGTCATTTTGACACCATTTAACTATGAACGGAAAACCTTTCGTCTGGATAAGCATTGTAGAATCACTCCCTTTGTATTATGCACCTTTGTCGCAAGAAAAAGGAAAAAAGAAAAAATATTTTGTTAAGGCGAAGATTTGTAAAGTTGTTATTCAAAGATCCGTATTTGAATGTGCAGAATCGGTGTGTAAATATGATCGGACGACTGTTTCATGCACCTTCAGTAAAAGGGAAACATGGAGTATCAGTAGGAGTTGCAACAGTAGGATCGTCTGAAGCCATCATGTTGGCCGGCTTAGCTTTCAAGAAGAAATGGCAGAACCGGAGAAAGGCAGAAGGGAAGCCCTTTGACAAACCGAATATTGTAACAGGAGCCAATGTCCAGGTTTGCTGGGAGAAATTTGCAAGGTACTTTGAAGTCGAGCTCAAGGAAGTGAAGCTAAGAGAAGGGTTCTATGTTATGGACCCAGTTAAAGCGGTCGAATTGGTGGATGAGAACACCATTTGTGTGGCTGCCATTCTTGGATACACTTTTAATGGAGAATTTGAAGATGTTAAGCTCTTGAATGACCTTCTAACAGAAAAGAACAAGAAAACCGGGTTAGTTCATTGTCATGCTCCCATCTATTTTTAGTATATACTGCATCTTCTTTTATCCCTCTGTCGTTCATTTCAGCTAACATTTTAGGTATCGAGTGCAGGTGGAACACACCAATACATGTAGATGCGGCCAGTGGAGGATTTGTGGCGCCATTTGTATACCCAAAACTGGAGTGGGATTTCAGGTTGCCGTTGGTCAAGAGTATAAATGTCAGCGGTCATAAGTACGGGTTGGTTTATGCTGGAGTTGGGTGGGTCGTTTGGAGGAGCAAGGACGACCTCCCAGACGAGCTCGTCTTCCACATCAACTACCTTGGTGCAGATCAGCCTACCTTCACTCTCAACTTCTCCAAAGGTAATAAACAAAACATACACCAACGCGTTTCAACATTTGGCACAGCGAAACCATGTTAAAAGGAGTGGAGTTGGAAAGACTAACCAGCTTTGATAATCAACTGCATTTACAGGAGCAAGTCAAATAGTTGCACAATATTATCAGTTCCTAAGGCTGGGATTTGAGGTATTTTTTTCATTATTCTCTGAACTGCTATTGCTTCAACATTCCGTATGTAAAAAACGAACAAATGGGCTATTTTCTTCGAGTTCAGGTGGTTCTCCAGTAACTGATTATGACGCCAATTGGGTCATTTTTGGCTGTGGCTATTGTAGCTTTTGTTTCACATTAGTCATTTCAGATCGGGTCATTTTTTGGTTGGATCAATTCCGATTCAGTTTGTGGGCGGATTTAGTTGTGTCCATGTCGAAAGGGCAATAATCTTCACATGGTGTGTTGAACAGGGATACAAACATGTGATGGAGAATTGTATCGAAAATGCAAAGACACTACGTAAAGGATTGGAGAAAACAGGTCGATTCGACATCATTTCCAAGGAGCAGGGTATACCACTAGTGGCCTTCGCCTTCAAAGACGAGAACAAAAACCTGGCTTTTGACTTATCAAAAGCCCTAAGACACCATGGATGGATAGTACCAGCATACTCAATGCCTGCTGACATAGAGTATATGACCATTCTAAGAGTCGTGGTGCGTGAAGACTTGGGAAGGCAGATGGTGGACAAATTACTTCTACACATCAAACAAGCCCTAGTCGAGATCACTGATACCTCGACCAGTCCGAGAATCACTTTCACAATGGAAATCAAGCCAACTGGAGATGAGAAAGATGCTGAAAAGGGATCAATGGTCATTCCAGAAACATCAGTTCATTGGAGGAAAGACAAACATAAAGTGGTTCATAAAGAAGTGAAGGTCACCGGAGGGAAAACGAAGGGTGTCTGTTGATCTCAGTCTCCAACAATGTTGAAGAGCTTGGTGTTGTATTTGGTCCGGGAATGGGTTAAGTTCATAAACTGCTACTGGTTTCAACTATAACAAACTATGGCTGCCTAGTTGGCGAACCATGCAACCGATGCAGGATAATTCTACTTGTGACAACTGACAACAATACCTATGTAATCTTATGAAATGAATTATTGTCCAACAGAAAAATTAAATGTCTCAATAATAAATCTGATGTGTTCAGCTTGGAATTAAGCACAAAAACTTGCTCTTCAAAAAACTGAGAAAAACAGGACTGGAAGACAGCAGAGTGGAGTTGTGTGTATTTAAGCCTCGGGAGCACGAGGGTCTCATACCATGTATAAATTCAAACGGGAGAGTATTCCATAAGATCGTGTGTATTATCGAATTGTTCCCATCAACGATTACAGTAGGAAACTATATATATATATATAGTGCTCCTATGTTCGTTAATCCTAGATCTAGAATTATTCCCATAAGACGATAATATATTATTACAAAAGCAGTTATGATTAACAATTTGCGATTAACTAATCTAAAGCATGTTTTACATACTAAATAGCATCTTAAATTGGAGACATTTGATAAATATGAGAGCTTGTATTGTATGATTTGGAATTGAGAGAATGAGAGTATTATGAGTTTTTATGTTAAGGGTGTCTAAATGAAAAGCATTGTATAAAGAATGTTGCGTTGAGTAAAAATCGTATTGAAACAGTAGGATCGGGCGACTGTTTCATGCACCTTCAGTAAAAGGGAAACATGGAG
>VHZZ01010949.1:25330-38931 GCA_009801015.1 Silene noctiflora | reverse complement strand
GGCGCCATTTGTATACCCAGAACTGCAGTGGGATTTCAGGTTGCCATTGGTTAAGAGTATAAATGTTAGTGGTCATAAGTACGGGTTGGTTTATGTCGGAGTTGGGTGGGTGGTTTGGAGGAGCAAGGAGGACCTCCCGGATGAGCTCGTCTTCCACATTAACTACCTCGGTACTGATCAGCCTACCTTCACTCTCAACCTAGGTAGCACGGACACTCCTCCCAACTAGTTGACACCGTGTCCGACACCTGGATACCCGACACTCGTCAGACACACGCCTATAGTTAGACGAGGAATAAAATGTCAAAAGAGATTGATTATAAGATGAGTTTGGGTGGGAAATGAGAATTAATTATAGTCAAGGTCAAATTCTACGTTCACTTATGTAAATTTATTATCAAATACATTAAAAATATGAAATCGTACGTTATTTATTACCAGAAAATATATATTTTATTTAATTTAAATAGCGTTTCCCGTGTCCTAAATTTCACGGGATGCCGTATCACGTGTCCGTTTTGGTGCTACCTAGCTCTCAACTTCTCTAAAGGTAATTAACACTAACCAGATTTGTTGATCAACTGCATTTACAGGAGTAAGTCAAATAGTTGCACAATATTACCAGTTCCTAAGGCTGGGATTTGAGGTATTGCTTCATTATTCTCTGTAGGCGTGTAACTGAGCCGATTTGAGCTTGAGCTCTAGTGGGCTCAGAAACTTGAGCTTGAGCTCTAGTGGGCTCAGAAACTTGAGCTTGAGCTCGGAATCAGCTCGTAATTTTCCGAGTTAAAAAAATCGAAGCTTGGAATCAGCTCGGATCTGGCTTGAGCACAGCTCGAGCCGGTTCAGATCATTTACAGCCCTCATTCTCTGCACTGCTATTCCAACCTTCCATTTCTAAAGCGAACAAATGGGAGTTCATTTCGAAAGGGTGATAATCCTCACATGATGCATTGGCCAGGGATACAAAAAAGTGATTGAAAATTGCATCGAAAATGCAAAGACACTTCAGAAAGGTATGGAGAAAACAGGTGGATTTGACATCATATCCAAGGAGCAAGGTGTACCTTTAGTGGCATTTGCCTTCAAAGACAAGAACACAAATCGGGCATTCTCCTTGTCAAAAGCCCTAAGACACCATGGATGGATAGTATCAGCATACTCAATGCCTGCTGACATAGAGCATATGACCATTCTACGAGTTGTGGTGCGTGACAACTTTGGGAGGCAAATGGTGGACAAACTGCTTTCACACATCAACCAAACCCTAGTCGAGATCACTGATTCATCGATCAGTCCAAGTATCACTTTTACAACGGAGATCAAGCCAACTGGAGATAATAAAGATGCTGATAAGGGATCACTGGTCATTCCAGAAACATTAGTTCATTGGAGGGAAGACAAACAAAAAGTGGTTCACAAAGAAGTGGTCACCAGAGCGAAGACCAATGGTGTATGTTGAACACCCGTCTCGAACAATGTTGCATGGTCTGGTATTCAATTTGGTAATGGGTTCGAGTTTGTAAAATAATACTCCCTCGTTTCAACCATACAAATCTAACTGTCAAAAAAAAACCCTACAAAAATCTATGGCAGCCTAATAGTGTAGTTCGCTAACCATGCAATCATGTGGGCCGAAGCAGGATAATTCAACCAAGTGACAAGAATAAGTATGAAATTATCATGTATACTCGACTGAATTCTTGTCCAACAGAAAAGTAAACGAATCAATAAAAAATAGAAAATGTTTGACTTGTAATAAGCCTCAAAACTTACTCTTCAAAAGTCTGAGAACATAGGATGAAATGAGTTGAAATTCCAACTCTTGCCTCTTAAATATGAGAATCCAATTAAAACCATGTTCATGCAGAAATCATCTCACGGTTGCACAGGGTATTCGAAAACTAGGTTGCTACGGTGCTTTATATTTGAACCTAGTACTCCATAGCATTCTATGAATTTGAACCCTTCCCCAACAAGTAGAAAACTGAACCATGAAACCCTGTACCATTATGATTTGTTCAGATTGTTAGCCTTTCTGTGGCTAGTTGGTGGTTCAGATGAATTGGAATCCTCATCTGAACACTCAACTGGAAATTTTTACAGTACTTACTTATCCTGAATGAGATAAGAGATCGGAATGCTGGACATTATCCCCATAAGAGGGTATATAACTATATACAATATACATGACCTAACCTGGTACATCTGTGAACTATAGGAAGATTAGAAGATGCAAGGATAAAATGAAGAGATGCCATGTAAAAGGATTGCAATAAAAAGGTTGCAATCACGTTTCCAGGGGATAAACCGTGTGAAAGGAATTCCCAACCCAGAGTAGTTACCCAATGTATCCCGTGGAAACATAGCGATTTCCACAAGGCATAATATGTCAAAAAAAAGTTAAAAAAAAGCCAGCAATTAAAACGTAGGAAATATTACTAGGAGCCATATATACAAGGAAAAAGTCGCAAGCCGATGTAATTATGTCCATGTACATAAAACTATGACATCATAAAAATTCAGCATGAAGACTGAACACGCTACATATACAAGCAAAAAGTCGCAAGCCGATGTAATTATATCCGTGTACATAAAACTATGGCACCATACGAATTCAGCATGAGTTACAATTAAGACTGAACACGTTACTTGGAGCTTTGCATGCCAAAAACTAAAACAAATTGGCAGCTTCTATTACTCAGCTAAATAACAATATAAGACTGAACACGTTACATCAATAAAAGAAGGTGTAACAAGAACAGATACCTTGGCTGCATGCAGCAAATATTTATGTACAATATTTGCATGTAGGCTGTAGTTTACCAAATCTTGGAGGTTATAACTCCTTCGACATTAGAAGTGTCTGTTCTTCTGAAATGGATGACGCAACCTCCACAATCTAACCAGAACAATAAAACACGAACATGCAAGAAATCATTCTCAACATGTTAGAGAAGAGGACTATAGTAAATACTACATCAGTCCAGTGAGAGTTGAGCATTTGTTTGTCACAAAATAATCAATCACTCTTTACGTAAAATTGCACTCCATATTCTTAAGAGTCGTTCGTCTTTTGGCCTAAACAATTCTAAATTTAGCAAAATTTGGATTGAAAATGTCTTTTTTGCCCTCACAATTTGAATGCATGTAGCACATATATGATATATCTAATGGTCAATATAATTAACCCTCATCATTCCTCTTTTACCCTTACCGCTTGTCTACATTTGCCCTCAGAATTTGAGCAGAAGGCCTAAAGTCAATGAGGGCAATGCCTAAGAATAGAAGGATTAATAAGCAATTACTCCATAGGAAATACTGAAATAGTCAAATGGGTGTACAATATTTGTATTTAGAGAGAGGTATTTAAGGTATTTTCCCTTGTCTCTTTCTGGAACGAAAAGAGTACCTAGCTACAAATTTTATGATGTTTGGCTTGTAAATGAGCCGATCCGTGCCATATATAGCTGAGTGTTCGAGCTTGGCTCATTTACTACAACTTGTCTTCATCCCGAGCTTCAACATGAACTAACTCGAATTCATTTGTGAGTCTCTCTATTTGAGCTCAACTTATTTGGCTCAATTTAGCTCAGCTCATGCACCATTAGCCTCATATTTCAACAACATTCTCACATAAAAAAAGCAAATAGATTAAAACAAAAACAAATCATATGCCCTATATGGGTGCATGGCTACAACTCATTAATCATTAGCAAAAATAAAGGTGGGTTAATGCGAATTAGAGTTCTTGACCAAAAGAAAGTCTGATTGTTATAAGCACCTAACCATGCAGAGTGTGTGAATAAGTGAATGCATTATTTTGTATGCTTGAACCTTAAACACATTATTTCTTTCCATACATAAGTGTCCCAACTAAGATGGAGTATTGCTGTATCACTAATTTGAGGATAGCAAACATAAACGTCAATATAGTAACATTCAAGCGAACTATTTGATGGAATGCCCGGATAATATAAACATCACCACTGTCTCCCTACCACTTTCATTAGATAGGAAGACTTAGAGAGAAACAAGGGAGGGAGAACCAGGAGACAATTTTCCATTGTTTTTGGATATGGGGTTGGGGAAACCAAAGAGGATAGAAATGGAGGGATCCATTTTACTTCCCTTTTAATAAAGAAAATTATTGCATGACTGGAAACTAAGAAGATGCCCTAACCCTGCTTTCTTCAGTTAAAATCATTACTATATTTCATAGCATGCAATTATCGAGGTAAAAAACTAAGATAAAAATGATACCCACAAGAATAGAGGCGCACCTTAAAGCCTGTTTTGCTGTACAGGTCCTGAGCAGCATTGTTATCCGCATTTACATGGACGAACAATTGCTTCATACCTTGTAGCATACATTTAAAAGTTTGAATTGAAATGAAGTGAACACCATGAATAATATTTGTAGCTATGGGAAATGCAGTACCAGAAGAAGCGGCAACATCCATAGCCAAATGAAGCATATTTGAAGCAATTCTCTGACGCCGGGCAAACTTTGAAACACAAACATTAGCAATGTAGGCGTATCTATGCATACCAAATGGCTCCTGACAAGCTAATACAACTGATGACTTCTTTTTCTCCTGAAATATTATGATACGTGATAAAAGTTTAGCAAACAGTAGCTTCAAGGTTCATAATTTCAAATTATGTAAAATGTTCTTTACAAGGGCTTAAAAACACATACCCCAGGATATGTTTCTCCCTGTAAAAACTGTCTAATGCTGAGATCTAGAGTCCCAACAATACTGTTTAAGACTGTTCTTTTAGCATTTTTATCCTCTCTTTTTACCTAAAACACATGCCAGCTGATGATTTGAAGGGCACCAGGATAAAGTAAGAGTAACGACACATGTGAAAAGAATTGATCAAAGTAAAAAAATAATCAATTCAAATCTAGTAAATTTCCTTAGTTGCAGCAGCCCCAGGTAATCAACCAACAAGACAATTTTCGCTAACTCTGACACTGGCAAAGCAAGAGTTTATCAGCATAAGAGAATTCAAACCATTACTTAAAGGTCCGAGTAACAATAAAGAACCATAAGCACTAAGCAGTACACAATAGATGTAAATGGAGGGGAGAGAGGATAACGGGATCAGCTGCTAATGAATATGTTAAATGGTGGTGGGAATAAGTGGGAAGTGGGAACACATGGGAGACCAGAGCCCAGAGGATAGAGAATGAAAGAAGGGTAGATATGTATGTCTGTGCCTCAAATTGGTATCCGCGCTAAATGTAAAGGTATACAAATGACGGAGACTGAGCGAGTGAGAACCAAGAGGCGGGAAAGTAAGAAAACAAATGGGCTCACACTTAGACGTATAAAAATCACATTTTGAGTCAACGGTTATGGAACAATATTAGAGTAATAAACTAATATCGCACACACTATAGCATATACATACACTCGGCATGGCTCTATCAATACCAACAGTAAAATAGAGGCATGCAGAAGAGTCATATCTTATCAGTGATATTTGAAGAAGGGTTTATTTTATTAATTTTCCATTTCTACAGATTTTTATTTTGTCAATTCTGATGTCTTCTCACGACGTCATATGACTTTTTATTAATGAATTAATCTTGCACTCAAAATACACTTATCCAGGTTTCATGGCTATCCCATTATAATTTTAAAATTAGTTCTGAGATTGAAACACACCGCAACTAAACAAAAGCACCTAAGGGAATTTCCATCTAGCCCGGAGCATCGCCGTTTAAGTGCGTAGAACTCCTGTAATGCAAAAAAAAAAAAAAAAAAAAAAAGATAAACTAAATAATTAGTAGGTGTCACAGGAAAACCAGATAAAACTCTTCAAGTTATCAATGTCATCCGATTTAGTCACACTAAAAGTTAATTGGAAACTGTCTAATCTTTTCTTCTTTTGGTCCGGGAAGGGACAACAACGTCAGACACCCAAACTTACAGAACCAAGTATGGCACAAGTAAATGTAAACCAAAACTGACCTCTGCTTGACATCGCATATCAAAAGAATAGAGAACTCTATTAAAATATAGGGAGAAACTGTTGTTTAGAAATGCATCATAGCACATTATGTTGTTTTTAATCTACCGAAGCCAATTCAGCCATCCTGATACTAAACAGTTTATATAAATAGACATCTGCAGCACCTAGTAACTCTACTCTCCAAACCTTGAGTAAATTTTAAGTGAGCATTTTGTCAAACAGCTGAACCTGCTCAATCATATGTTAAACTCAACAGTTGTATATGTATCTAACACCCACATTTCTTTTAGATCACACGATATTATTAAATCAATGAAGGAGCAAAAGGAGACAAGGGGTAATAAAGATGCACAATTTCGTTGTATAAACATAATTGAGATACCCTCTAAAAAACACTCGAAGCTTCCAAAATGATAATCTACAGTTGGATGCCATTCTATTAGTTTAATTCTAGGCATAGCGTTCATACACCATACAAGTTAAGTATAAGACTAAATCAGAATCTCAAGAACAAGTCAAACAATCTGTACAGAACCCCAGGTGAGAACATACTCTATAAACGTGGAACATTCGAGACAAAGAAAAGCCTTCTCTGATCAATCTTAACGTGGTATAAAAAAATTGTTTCTATCCTTATAGAAGGGCAGCAATTTTGACCCTCTTCATAAAAACGGCAAACCCAGTTGACTATCAATTCTACCAAGTACCAACCCTGAGAAAAGGCCGCTGCCCACATATGATATCCAGTAGACTTCAGAAAAGCACTTCCTTAATTTATGGGGGTAATTAAATATAATTGTGGAATCACATTTACTCATCACAAAATAATTATGTTATCTCTACAATAATTCACCTGTTCCGCATACTTCCTTTTATGGACATCAATTTGCCTGAAAGAAGAATTGAACAAAATCTGTGACCATCAAATATTTCAGCAGAAAGAAGAAGAGGGAGAACATTGACAAATAGAAAGGGATATCATAGAATGCATATCATATTTGCCTAAAAGAAAACCGTTTGAATGGTGTGAATAAAAACTCACCTCGTGTAAGACACAGATTCCCAATGGGCTTCTGCACGTAGCCATGCTGCTGTCTGCCATGGATAGGGAAAAATATACTCCCAGTTTTCAAAATTTGTGTGAATAACTAACTATACTTTACAGTTTTAAAATGACAGACTAACCCAGTATTCTTCATCAAGAAAAGCTTCTCGGGCAAGATACCGGCCAAAATGGCGCCTAAGTAAACCATCACACTCCTGGTCACTAGGCTGCAATCTGTTGAATGAGAGCTCAGGTAGCCTTAAATTATCACTAGCCGAGGCAGCAGACTGCTGTATACTTTGACCATTGTTGCAATGTACTTCTAGAGATTGTAACCTTGAAAGATTAGTAGGAAAGCTCTCTCTGGAAAAGAACATCGACAAGATACACAGCAAATGTTAATCACAAATAAAAGTACCCAGCATTCAAAAACTATGCTATCATAACTTTATTGGATTTCAGGATAAATTGAAAAGTATCCCTGGTCCAACTCCGCTTCCAAGTTCAATGTTCGAAGTCTTAAAATGACAAGTTGGGATTAAAAACTAAATACAATAAAGCATTTAGGATAACAAACTATTGTTTTCAATCTATAACTAAAACATAGGAGAACACCAGTCAACAACAGCTTATTTTGTAGGAAGGAATTGTGTATAAATGATTTGGGGCGAGAAAGAATTGATTAATTTTCTAGTTTTGGTAAACATAGTTACATAGGTTCGGAATGAAATGAAGGAAGCTATGAAAATTGTTTTTTAGTGCTCCATAAAACTGTTTACTGTCCTCCCTAATCTGTGGAATTTGGACAGAACACAAGCTAACCGCATAAACTTCATGTTATGTCATTTTAAAACTCCTATATTTACGAAATAGTTCCTAACTAAACAGAAGGATAATTTTAATTCTGATCAACTAAACCATACAATGGAAATGCCACTTCCTTTCCCTTCTCTTTCTTTCTTTCTATATCATTTCCTTCTCTTCTTTTCCTTTCTAATTATGTTCAAGGATCTTAATTTAATGTTAGCTAGTATTTTCCAATTTTAGCATCCTCTAGGCCCACACTTAGCTCTATTAAATGCATTTGCATATAGCTTAATTCACATTTATCGCTTAACTGTCAAACGAGGCCATCCAAACAGCTGCAAGTACTCAGTAAGAAAAGCTTGACTAATAAATCACTCGAACACAAATCCAAAACAACCACATTAGTATAGAAGAATTTGTGGCCTACACTAAGGTGTGTTTGGATAGCAAAAGTGGAGAGAAAAGGAGGGGAGGGGGAAGGAGGAAAGGGAGAGAAGGGAAAGGGAGGGGGAATGGAGTGTGGTTGTTTCGATACAATTTCCCTCCAAATCTTGCCTATTGTGGAGAGGTTTTGATTAGGCTTAGAGGAGGGAAAATGGATCCGTCCAAATCTCTCCCCCTCCATTTCCCTCAACCCTCATTTGCTATCCAAATAAAGGATTTTAAATCTCCTACTCTCCCTCCCTTTCTTTTTCCTCTAAATTCCTCAATCCAAACTGGATAGCAAAAGTGGAGGGAAAAGGGAAGGGAAGGGGAAGGAGGGAAGAGAAAGGGAGGGAAATGAAAGGGGGGTGGAATAGGGAGTGGTTGTTTGGACACAATTTCCCTCCAAATCTCTCCTATTGTGGAGAGATTTTGGCTTGCCTTGGAGAACGGAAAATGGATCCCTCCCTCCATTTCCCTTCATCCTTATTTGTTATCCAAACAAGGGATTTCAAATCCCTTACTTTCCCTCCCTTTCCTTTCCCTCCAAATACCTCAATCCAAACACACCTTAAACGCTTAAAACAGATCAATAAGAACTCACACTTTGTCTCACTTTCCCTACCATGGTATTAAATATAGGAAATATAAGCCCTTATGTGACATCCATGAGTCATATGACCGGCCACCACATAAAGAATTTTCGGTTTCCATGGTAATATTTTCCGATATAGAAAGGGTTGCCAAAAATAGCTGACAATTGACCGATACAGCTGACAATGGTTAACAAAGCCGACACTAACCAATATAAAAACAAGCTGCAATAAACCCTGACATTGAACGCTTCACTGAGCCATAGCATGTCACAGTGATTCACATCTGTTAGAATGATCGCGACCAATACCACGAAATTAACACCATTGGTACTATAGTTCTCCCATTCTTTACATCTAAGAGTAACTACAATACAATTACATCATTTCTGCAGCTAAATTGTAGATACCCTAATCTTCAATTCCCTCCAATTCTCAAATCAAGAGTACAAGCTTCGCACATGCAATGATAAAATAAAGAGGGATAACTACTTGAATAAGGCGGCCTTACACAAATTTATCGTAAAATTGGTTTTCATAATAACTACTTTTACCAACTAGTAATCTAATTGAACTTTTATCGTCAGCCCATATTATCAGATTGAATAATTTGCATAAATAATAAAAAAAAAATTGCTAAATAAAATCCGAATTAAAAAAAAAACTCACATAATCATAATATCTTATTAAAATTAGAAATAATGGGAATTGAATAAATAAATAAATGGAACATACCCAAAAGATGAAGGAATACGAAGGGTGGAGAAATGGGTATTATTGGATTTCATTAAATGAGGAATTTCCAATCTAAATTGCGGAAATATTCTTCTTTGCAATTCCAATTCCATTTTTTTTTTGTCTTTCTCTTTTTTCTCTTTCAACCCAACATCAAAAGTTTAAATTGCTCACCTCAGAAAAAAAAAAAATTAAAATTGCTTGAAAAATAAGGTAGAATTATATATTTATATAGTGTGTTTTTTTTTACCTTTGTCACCTTTTTTTCCCCGAGTGGCAAGGGGAAATGGGTATTAACTATTGGATAAATGGATAATGTTCTTTTTTTTTAAAAAAAATAAAACAAAATAAAATAAGAGATATGATGGAGACAATTCACTACCAAGATTGTGTAAATGAACTTGAGGATTATTATTTATTAAATTTTGATTTCACAAATTCTCATTTGTGACGGACAATATCCGTCACAAGCTTTTGACGGGTCAAATAAAACCCATTTGGGAAAATAAGGATAAGCCCATAAGGGTGATACTTTATCCGTCACAAGCTTGTGATGGATATACCCGTCACAACGGAGACTTATTATTTTAATTTCCCCTTTTGCTTGAGGCTTTTAGTAAGGGACGTACTTTTTCACATACGAATTTTACTCTTTCACATACGTCATTTACAATATTACCCTTGTCATTTTTTTCATTTGCCTCACCCAATTGATTTTTTCCTCCCTTTCCTCTTCTTCATTATGTCCTTCACCACTTCCTCCGTTCATCACCTACATTTATTATCTCCGGCCAGTCCAATTGCCGAAAATCAAACTAAAATTAAAAATAAAAAAAATAAAACAAAAACTAATTACTATTTACATAAGAACAACTTAAATATGATTTATTTTAAAAAAAACAAAGGAAAAAACAAAATAGCACAAAATTACAGCAACATCGTCCCATCGTCACTACCAGGCAACTCACACACCACTGACTAGCAACACCTCACTCCCAGACGACCACCTTCTGACCACCACCGTCGCCGGCCACAGACAACCATACAACCAACCTCCTGCACTCGCCTCTCTCCCGCACTCCCCTCCTCCTGCTCCAACCACCATACCTATCGCAYCGTCGTCGCTCCGAGCACCCTYCGTGTTAGGAACTGAARATGGAARGGGAAGAAGGCAAAAGGGGATTGGGGATACAMGGTAATACCACAAAAATTAATTTTACTAATTAACAAKCATCAACCCTAATAACTTCAATAAATAATTGATGCACAATACAACTATTTCACTAGTTTATAAAATTATAATTCATTCAAGTTTTTAGAAGTTAGCACAATTAGATTCGAATTTAGGGAAAATGTAATACGACTTTAATTTCGTTAGGTTTAGAAAAAATGGTACCATATGGAAATTTAATGAAAAAATGTATGTGAAAGAGTAAAATCCGTATGTGAAAGAGTAATTCCGTTTAGTAATGTTTTCGATAAAGCGATGTGCTTTAAATTGGCTAAACGGTTAGCTAAAGTAATGTGCACATATCAAAACAGAAAGGGATATGGTGTCCTAATTTCATTGAATAGTAATATAAATTGGGATTATTTTATGGGAATAATCCATCTTATGGGTATCCTGCAAATAACACTCCATCCTATCAGTAATTCCAATTAAATTCATCTTATCCATCATTACCACTATAGTCTCAGGAGAAGGGCAACCTGAACAACAGGTCACCCTTATTATATTTAGGGTAAAAGCACTGAAGTGTGTTCAATACACTTTAAACACACTTCTCCGTCAACTTCTTTCTTTACCAATCTTCAAACCACTAACCTTACTATTCAAACTATCAAACCCCCATTGGACGTTATTGACCCATATATTACCAACATTCCCATAATATACAAAAACCACCCTTTTTTTCTCGGAAAAAAACGTTGCAATCATCTTGTACACCACATGTTCGATGAAATGTCTCTTACAACCCTATATTATATGGTGAAAATCGAGTAAAGGGTAGTTACTAGTTAGTGTTTGAGGAAATAATTAATGGGCTTGTGATTGAATTGAGAAATTTAGGAAATAAGTAAAGAGTGAGCGTGAAAGTAGTGTAAGGAGTAGAAGAAAGGTGGATTGTAAGAGGCAAAAGATGAATATAAAAAGAGTGTATTGAAGAGTTACACCRGTAAAATTGGCAAAATAAACGTCCACCAATTCCTGGAAAACCCAAAGAGTAGGTGAGGAAGAACGATGGATAAATAAAAAACAATCAGAGCAGGCGGATTGACCATCACTAGATGACGGTCAATGACAAAATTGGGAAATCTATATGCAAACGAGAGAAATCCGCTGAAGTAATTTCAATATGCGAGCTACAGATTGGTGTGCAATAATTTCCAATTAATTAGTATGTGATACTATGGAATCTTCACGGAGGAGTGAGGAGCTTTCAATGGGAGAAAAAGGGAAATTTAGGGTTTGTAATTAAGGAAAGGAACCCAATATTAAAGGAAGCTATTTGCTCTAGAAAAAAAAACGCAGAGGAAGAATTAGGGAGAAGGAGAATCAAGAGAACAAAAAGGAGAACACAAAAGTTGAAGAAAAATGGAAGAGATGTACGAAGGAAATCAGTCGAAAATACTTAAATAAGGAGGAGAGAGAATGTAACCTAAAGTAATCGGTCATATTTTTAAGTGAGTTTGTTATGGGAAGAATGATGGATAGTATGGATTTAATTGGAATTACTGATAGGATGGAGTGTTATTTGCAGGGCACTCATAGGATAGATTATTCTCATTAAATAATCCAAATAAGTTGAGGGTAGGAGGGCAACCTAAAATATAGTATTTTTTGAGAAACACAATCTTTAAATAAATAAAATTTTCAAACACTACTCTTAAAAAAAAGTTTGTCAAACACAATCTTTAATAACTTTTTTTGTCAAACACGACATTTTGGTTGGAGGACTCGGCATTTTGGCAATAGTTTGACCACTTGCAATGGGGTAACTTTCAGTCGATGTTTTAGATTGCAAAGGAGGTCGAGTTGAGGTGTTCTTAGACTCATTGGAAAGGTGGAATTGACGTACAAGCTTTCCAGCGATTGTTAACACGGTGGTCAAAGGTGGCTTTATGTGGGGTGGATTAGTGTGTAAAGTAAGGCTGGTCACATAAGGCTAATATAAGTTAAAGTAGAATTTTTTCGGGGTTAATTCACTCCTCTCAAACCAACATTTGCAACCAATGACCACCACAAACAACACAACTACGACATACCTGGCACTCCCCTCAACCTACATACCAAATTTCAGACCAAACAACACATCATAACCCCATTAAAAGACCCACGAAAAACCTCCGACCACCCGCTGTAAACCGAAACTTACAACCCTTTCTCTAACCAGCCTTACTTTACGCACCAATCGACCTCACATAAGCCCGCCTTTTGCCGCCGTGTTGACAAACCCTGGAAAATCTGTACTCTTAGCTTTCCAACGAGTCCAGTAACACCTGAACCCGATCTCGTTTGTTATCTCAAATATAGACTGAAAGTCACCGCATTGCAAGTGATCAGAAAGTTGTCGGAATCCGGCCTAAAAGTCTTGTTTGACAAAAAAATTTATTAAAGGTTGTGTTTTGACAAACTTTTTTGTTAAAGGTGGTGTTTGAAAATTTTCTTTTTAAAGGTTGTGTTTAACAAAAAAATTCTAAAATATATTTGGTTAAATAGCAGGCACGTGCGGTTGCTAGAGCAAAACAGTATACTAAGTAGCTTGTTACCTTGTAGTTGTTATCAGATAGAATAATTTTACAGAATAGTAAATACTAACTCGTTAATTAATAAGGCTAATGCTATTAGAAAATCTATACAATAATATAAAAAAGCTAACTTTAAGTAGTATAGTAAGAACGTGTCAATTGAGAATACACCATCACTTATAAGTAAAAAGTAAACTATACAAATTTAACATTTTAATAATATCCCATAAACAAGCTAATTAATCATGTCACTAGAATAAAGT
>VHZZ01010946.1:31316-43485 GCA_009801015.1 Silene noctiflora | reverse complement strand
TGTGAATTTTTATATGTTATGCATGCACTAGATCCTTAAACTAGTTTATAATCAGCATTAGTGTGACTAATCAGTATGTATATAAACCCTTCATACCAGAAAAGGATAGAAAGGGCATTTAACAAGAAGGTGAAATCTCGAGGAATTAAAGAAGGAGATTTAGTTCTATAGTCTGTTCGAGCTCTGTTGCCAATTGATCCGAGGGGTAAATTCAAGCCAAATTGGGCTGGTCCTTACTTGGTAAAGAAGATATTGACAGAAGGTGCTGTTAGATTGACAGATTTGGATGGGAATGACGTCACAAATCCAACGAACTTGGACCAGTTCAAGAAATATTACGCATAGAACTCATTCTCAATGTCATGAAATCAAATTTCGAACTCCAGTGTTTTAGATGAGTCGAGGCCGCGACACTATGCCGCGCTGTTTTTTGCATTTCAAATTATGTTGTATTTTGTGGAACTACTAGTTTGGTTTGTTTCTGTTTATAACAGATATGTAGGCAACTCTTTACAAGACTACAATCGCCCTTTTATAATAAAATGAAATTTTATGCAGAAACTGGGGATTTTAACAAATAATAGATTTTTATTTATTCTTAATTAAACCCATTACAATATTTTGAAAAAGTAGAAAGCAACCAAAAGAAATAATAGTAATAAGCAGATAATAAAATCAACTACATTTGTCCTTCTCTTTGTCTCGGCCGCGTGACCCTGTACCCCTAATAAAGGATACACCCCGAGTTTTGAGTCTTTTCGTCATAAGCATGAATGCTTTTTCTATTTGACCAAGTCTGTCTTTTGCACTGAGTCGAGGACCCTGCATTCCTTCCAAAATTGTCTTCATTTCCGTCCTTGAACCCAACCTTCCCCAAACACCTGACACTGAAGAGTCAGTCTTAGGGCCTGTCTTGGTCTTAGTTTTAGATTTAGATGAGTTAGGAGTTGTTTCAGTCTGGAGCGCGCGTCTCCGCTCTTCTCTCACATGATGTTTAAGTTCAACAATTTCATCTTTGAGCAATCATTTCTTGATAATGGCATATGTCTCTGTGGTCCATTTCAGGTACGAAGGTGACACCCAAGTAGTAGGGCGAGGCTTTATAACATGCCAAATAGTCCTGCTCAGCCATCTATGAAGCCAAGCTTCACAACTGGCAGAGGTAGGTTCCACAGGGCGTTGCAAGAAGCTTCTTCAGGTGGAATTATTTGTTGACGCCCAAATTGGCGTAGAATACAACCAGGAAAGATTTGAGTAGAACGCTCCAAGCCTAGCAAAGTGAAGTGTCTCATCCTACTATTGCCCGAAAGGCCAATAAAGAGAAGTCAGATGAAGCCAAGGCAAGAACCAACGAATAAGGCGACCTTTGTCTTGATTTAATTCCTCGTGCCAGAATGCCAAGTCACTACCTTTACCAGAAGGGATGCAAAGACAACGAGCAGTCAAGTTGTTGGCCTTATATGTTTCATGGATTGCAGGACGATCCATAAGTCAAAGCCTCTCAAAGAGCCAAACCTGTAAGAATTACAGTAAGAATGAAAAAAAGAAGGAAAAAAAAAAGACGAAAAGAAAAAAAAACACGAAAAGAAAACAGAAAAAAAAAAGAAAAAAAGAAAAAAGAAAAAGCGAGAAGAAAAGAAAAAAGAAAGGAGAAGAAAATTCCTACCTGCAGAAAACGGCTCGATCCAGTAAACACAACATCCGGTCAGCTTTCTTAGCATCCAGACCCATTATTGTCTCAACAAGAATTAGCTAGGTAGGACTACGCTGCGCTTTCTTCAATTCAACAATAGCTATGAATTGCGCTTGCCCTCGATGAGTGGTAGTATCAATGTGTCCTTCGAAGCCATAAACGTGAAGCATGATTAACCCAAAGGCCCTACGACGATGTGCCCGACTGCCCGGGTAACTAGAGGACCAGTAGAATTATGAAACTTATTAAGAATAGCAAGAAGGTTAACTCGTTCGTCATCAATAATGGTGTGCGCCTCTTTCTGAAATGGTCTTATGAAATCGCGATATTTGTGCACCTATCCTGGCAGAAAAGTAGGTATAGCTGGAACTGCCTCAGGCTTCCACCCTTCTAGGGCAACAAATTCTTCAGGCAAGGGTAGACCTGGCAAAAGTAACCCAACCCGATTGACCTAACTCAAAAAGGCTGGCCCGAGACCCGAACTACATCACCCAAATGCGACCTGAAAACCCAAACTGACCCGATCTGAACATGACCCGAACTCTTTTGACCCGTAAATGACCCGACCCGAAAATGACCGTTCTGAAACCACCCAACCCGAAAATGACCGACAAAACATAACTCTAATTGAACCGAAAAAACTTGAAATGACTTTTTCTCTCTGAGTCATTGACCCGAAAATGACCCGACTAACAAACCTGAAATAGACTCGAAACTCAAAATGACCCTAGCCGACCCGAATTAACCCGAAATCAATGAAAGACCCGAACTAATTTGACCCGAACTGTCCCGACCCGAACCCGACCCATTGACCCGATTTGTCAGGTCTAGGCAAGGGGTAGATTTCTTCATCGGGAAAGGCGAAGACATGATGTCTTGGATCCCAGAATTTAAGGCACTCCTCCAGAAAGATGGGTTGAATATGTATTTGACGAAGGGAAATGAACTGAATTAATCCTGCATCAGCCAAACATTGTGTCTTGCAGGATAGGCTTTTTGCCCATGATTTCATATTACCAGTTAATGCAATCATTATTGAAAATTGTGAATTTGAAGAAGAGATTTTATGTAGAATTATGAGTTATGATATGGTGAATTACCTCACATAAGTTTTATATAGGAAATATAAGGAGGAACTCTTGTCGAAATAAGAAAATTACTCTATCTAGAATAAGGAAAGAGGAGAAGAGAAGAGAAGAGAAGAGGGACCGACGGTGGGGCCCTATGACTCGGGATTATCGCCGACATCAACGGTACTCCAGTCTATTATCGAATTTCGATTTTATCATTTCGCAATGCCAGAACGGTCAATCTACATTTCTATCCCCGACATATCGATATTAGATTTTGAGCCAATGCATACTTAGGGCTCCACTTTCTTTTTTGTTCGAAGGTAGAAGGCAACGCCCACGTCGTGTCGTGTCGTACAGAATATCATCTGAGTCACATTTCATGCATACCCATCAATTTCAAAAATTTCAAAAAACCTTTTTCAAATGATTTCATTCTCAAATAAACTCCATTTTTAAAGATCGATGATCCAACTGTGCTTATGTGCTGTTTATTGCTCGTATATTTCTCTGTTTTCGAATGTCGCAGGAAATGTTCCAACTGGGGGATCTGAAGCCATCGGCTTCAGAGACCATTATCAAATAGAAAGATGACGTCGACAGATGATCCAATTCAATACAAGAGTGCAAAAGAATTTCGCATCTGAAAGCAAATGATGAAAGTGGCGGCAACCTCTTCGGAAAGTCCCGTCTCATTTGGGCATGTGTCAGTAGATGATAAATTTTGGGCCAGTGCCAGCAAAAGTCGAACTATGAAACGGGTTTGATTCTGTCACAACGGAAACGTAAGCGCTTAAGGATAATGCTAAACCCACATTTGATTCAAAATGAAAGAGTTAAGCAAAAGTCGAGGCGTCCAGAACTGTGTTTCAGGTATGATCTCTGCTTATGGCTGGCTCGCTTACGTACGCAAGTCTAATGGACTATAAACGACCCGGGGAATTCTCTGGTCATTGGACTTGGGGTATACTTTGACTTTCGTCCGTCGAAGCCTTAGTCAAGGCGGGGCTCTGTAGATACCCGTATCTGTCAATACTGACATTTATAGAAATTTCGTCAAACACCCGATGATGATAGGACAACATGTACTTATCATTTAGCACTGTCAATATTTAAAGTTCGTTTTACGATGTAGAATGACATTGTCGACAATGCGTTTTATTAATTTAAATGATATTTAAATTAAAAGTTCTTTTTAATTGATTTATTGAAAATTTGATTAGTTTAATTGATTTAATTTTTCCTCTTTCATTTTATTGAAAATTATTTGATTAATTTTATTGAAAATAAAATTATTTGGTTCACTTCAAAAATCGTTTTGAAAGTTAAAATTGTTTTATATTGAAAAACTCGATTTTTTTATAACGGTTTTATACGCTATTTCAGGCTCTTTTTCTATGCGATTTGGGCACGAATTTCGATGGAAATTTTAGGCCAATATTTACCCCTACAACCCGTGTTCAAGCCCCAACCCAAGAGCCTCACCAAGACCTTCGAAATTTCGTCTTAAAACAACCCGTACACCCCTTACCCATGTTTAGCTCAACCCCAACTCGAAGCCCCAAACCTATCTCAATTTCGACCCTATTTCAAGACCTATTGCTACCAATCCATTCCCAAATATCCTAACCTTATTCCTATTGCCTACCCATTAACAAAACCCCTCAAAAAACCCGTCCCAAAGCCTGGACAAAGGCGCCCTAAACAGAGCATGAACCCGTGCTCGGGTTGCTCTCAAAGGTCCGTCTTTTCTCCTTATTTCGTGCTCAAACCACTCCCAAATCCATCCTTATCTTAACCCCCAAGATACCCAATGTAAAAGCATAGAAAATATCAGTTCAAACCACCTACAAAATTGTAACCAAACCAAACTCAAACACCCTTTGCCAAAACCGAGTCCATCTCGGGTGCCCTACTTCAACCCTCCATATCTCCCTATATATACCTCTTATTCCAACCCAATTTCGAACCCCAAAATCCTCGTATATCTTTTAGCAATCCAGAAGCAACCAATACTCAAACCAAGCCCTAAAACCGCCTCGAATCTATTCGAAAACCGAGTGTTATACACTCCGGTTTTCGAGTTCATTCCAGCAGCCTGTTTCGCCTCATTTTTTTGTGCCCTTCCTGAAACAACGAACAACAAATATTTACTCCTTCATAATCTCCATTCTTTCTAGTTTCCAAAACATCTTTCCAATCGAATTTTCATTAAGAAACGAGTTCACAAATCGCGTTTGAACATCACATCATACAATTTCCACTACAAAGAAAAGGTAAGATAGCGACGGAAAAAGCCGTCGCAGAAAGGGTGATTCCGTCGCAAAAAAAGGGTTTTGCGACGGATAGTAACCGTCCCAAATTCTCTTCGTAAATTTTTATTTTGCAACGGAAATTCCATAGCAATATAAGTCTGCGACGGAATTACCGTAGCAAAGCTTTTTGCAACGGTTTTCCTTAAAAATCTATTGTCAACGTAAAAGTCAAGGTTTGCGACGTAAATTCCATTGTAACTGTTATTATTTTACAACAGAAATTCCATAGCAATGATCTATTGCGACGGTCTCCTAGTTGTCAAAGTCAAGGTTTGCGACGGAATTTCCGTTGCAACAACTTTTATCTTGCGATGGAAATTCTAAAGCAATGCTCTATTGCGACGGTCTACTAGTTGTCAAATTTAAACCAAAATTCAACATTGGCGACGGAAATTCCGTCGCAATATCTAGAAACAGCAGCAGGTTACTGCCATTTCAACTCCTCCGTTTAGCTATTTAATTTGAGTTCCCGCACCTGCAAAGACAGCATCCCAGGCATTTCACAACAACTTCTACAACACGATATTTGTTGTACAACACGATATTTTCAAGCAACACGTTTTCATAGCTAAAAATAAAAGTTTTACATAAGTTTACACACACCACAATCTTAAAGGAATGCAAAATATACAAGTCTAAAAGAGTCTATAACCAATATAATCACTCTTAAACTAAACGATAGTGAATGGGGTAATTGGGGTGAAAGGGATAGAAGTAGGCCTTGCATTGTCGCCACCATCATCATCAAATTCATTTCGACCTTGAAATCCACTTCGGGATTACAGTTTGGAGTAATAAAACCTTATTGAAACAAGAAATCCTCTATTGTCGAGAGCCTTTGAGCTTGTTCGACTTCTCTTTGCTTTAGTCGAGCATTCTCATTTGCTTTAGTCGAGCATTCTCATTCTCATTTTTATTCTTTTTGCTTTAGTCGAAGTGGCGGTACCATTCGAGAATTACACCTAATGTGTAATCCCTGAACGGGTACTAGGTCTATAATATATCAACAATCATAAGTAGGATAAACATAAGAAATTCAATTAAGCTCATATTAACAAAGATATAGTGTTAGTGTTTAAAACTGATCTTAGGACTCGTATATCATAGATCAATTCAAATGAACAACTGGTCTGGGGCTATCTCATCTTTCCTTACCAATATGATAAATGTGTAACAAGCTTACAAATTCGACTCTTAATTTGTTTTTTAATATTTGAAGCTGAACATTAATAAAGCCATACAAAGTGCTAAAGTACTTTGAACAATACCAAATAAGACTAGCAATAGAGATTGGAGCAGAACAAATCCATGGAGCCATTGTATTATGGACATTTGGTGGAAATGATTTTGTCAACAATTACTACTTAACTCCTATCAATCTATTTGTGTTTCAGTATCGGGTTTAACAGTTATAATATTTTAATTATCTAACATACAATACACTAATTATGAGTATCCTAAACAAGTCGATAATCCGAATATAAGAACTAGATCGTCGCCTGCTTAAATAGCATGTTAACATCCTAAGTTGGGTTTAAACATCCTAATTATGCCCAAACTAAACTAAACAAACCAACTCTAAAACTACATTAATTAACTAAAACTTGAATTATTTAATTAAAAATTAGAAGTAAACAAACTAGGGATGATTAGAGGCAGTAGTAGACGGCAGATATTGGTGGAGCGGCGATTTGTAGTAGGCGACAGGAGAACGAAGCGACGAGAAGAGAAGAGAGAGGGGAGAAGGGAGTAGAGAGCGGCGACAGTCAGTGAGGGTGGGTAGTGGAAGGAAGGGGACGGTGGTCGGTGTGGTGGGGGAAGTTAGGGATTGATAATTTGAGGGAAATTATTGAAATGAGGAGGGGGGTTGACGGGTAAACTCTTCGTATAAAATTAGTCTAAGGCGAAACTTTATTATTTTGCTACAGAATATCCGTCTCAAGTTCACAAGTTTGCTACGGGCTTTTAAAATGCCAGTTGGAAATGAAATCTTTACCCATGCGATGGAAAGTCCGTCCGTAATGTCAATATTTGTGATGGATGTACCGTCGCAACAGTTCCCGCCATGTGAATTTTTGTGGGCGGTTTTGTATATTAGCCTGCAACGGATATACCGTCGCAGATCCGTTGCAAGGTCGAAATTCCGTCGCAGGTTCCATCACAGGGTCACTATTACGACGAATGTGCGCTCTGTCGCAAAATTTTCGTCGCTATGAGACTTTTTTTGTATTTTTCAAATCGTGTTTCAAAGTGTTTGTTCCTTCGTCGACGGTGGCCTTTTGAGACAAGATCTACTATCGATTATGACCCAAGACGGTGTCAACGATACATGTAGGTTTAGAGTTTACTAAAAAATTCTTTTTATTCCTTTTTAATTTCGTCTTTATTGCATTATTTATTATATTGTTTTATAGCATTTTAATTATGATTTAATTAGCGATGATTATTATATATTGATGATAATTATGAAGGAGAACGAGATGAGTAGTATGTATATGCCGATGGATGGCCTTGTATGTGTGGATTTGTTTTCTGTTAGGTTAGATTTGCCTTACATGAATTATACGGTGATTATAGCATGTTTAATTGAACTTGATTGTTTTAATCTTGTTTAAATTGAAGTAATTTGAGCATGATGATTAAATTTATGTTAAGGCATGTTTTAATTCGCTATAGTTTGAATCTTTGATTATCTAATCATGTTAATTGATTGTTTAGCATGTTTTATTTAATTAATTGTTTTAATTAGCATGTTTAGCACAATTATGAATTAATTAGGTAAAAATCGAATTGCTTGTTAATGTTCATCATGTGGTTCGAAAATTTGGTGTGATTAATTGAGTCGTCTTGGTTCGTATGAGTCGTTCACATGTTAGTTTAATTAATTAGGCTTAATTAATTAGAATTGCATGATATAGCCTAAATTAGAATTGTTTGTGTCGATTTATTTTCATATGGGTGTGCCGTGTATCTATGCCATACGTCTCATGTAAATTAGGCTAGAATTGGTCTAGTTTTACGCATGTTTAACTTGCCTCACTTGTTAGAATTGCATGTTTAGTTTTATTTGTTTTAATTAATAATTAATTGGAACCTTTTAGCATGCTAATCAAATTTTCATCATGTTTACTTGACAAGTTAATTTATGAAGTAAATTAGTATGTATACCATGATTTAAGGGCTGTTTTGGATGTTAATTTAGTCCTCTTATTTGTCTTAAGCATGCTTCAATGGTTTATGAAATAATTGTTTTGATCATATGCTTAATTGTTTATTACATGCTTTGAAATATTGCATGTCACTTGAATGAAACCCGACTTGACCTAGATTAGGCCTCGTATGACCAACGTGGGAACTGTGTTGGCGCCTCGGGATGCGTGCCTCAAGGGCACGGTTTGGAGCGTGTTTGTTGTGTCTCGTATTGTTTGCTTAGTTTGTTTGATTGTTGGTTTTTATTGAAATTATTGTTGTAAACTAACCACTAATGTTTGCTAATCTATCTTATGCTAAAGAGTAAGAATATATATTCCTTTCTCTTTTGATTTTTTAATTTTCTAGAATAGTTAATGAACATTCATATGTTAAAACAACTTTGACAAATTTAGTTAATTCATGCATTAAATCGACATAGAAATCAATTCACATGCTTAGTGTTTAAAACAATATTTGCATTCATAATCGGGATAGCTATGACCTTATTCGCGACCATCCTTTATTGGAGTAGAGGCCGTTCTTGTAACAGGCGGGGTTAGGTGTCCTTATGGGCTTCCTATCACGTACTCTCACTAGGAACTCAATGTCAATGGTTAGCAGATCCGTCTGAAAGCCTTTGTACGGTTTCCGAGTTTTCCTTAAACTTGGTGGCGACTCTAATGAACCACATGAGAGACCCGCGTAAATGTCGATAGAGCGATGTCCACACCCATAGTTTCGTGAACACAAGCCTCAAGTGTTCTACATGTTCGATCAAAGAGCGGTTATACACCACGATATCATCCAGGTACACCACCACGAACTTGTCCAAGTACTTGTGAAACACATGATTCATTAAAGTGCAGAACGTTGTTAGTGCGTTAATCAAGCCAAAAGCATAACCAACCATTCAAAGGACCCATATCTCGTCACACAAGCTGTCTTTGGCTCATCTCCTTCAGCAATTCGAACTTGATAATAACCGGATCTCAGATCTAATTTGGTGAAGTACACATCACCTTGTAACTAATCAAACAATTCAGTTACCAAGGGAATAGGGTAGCGGTTTCTCACTGCCAGCTTGTTCAAGGCCTGATAGTCGATACACAATCTAATATTACCGTCATGTTTCTTTTGAAAAAGTACTGGGGATCCATAGGAAGCTTTAGAAGGTCGAATAGACCCTGAGCGGAGCAAATCATCTAACTACATTCGAAGTTCCGTTAACTCTCATCCTTTTTCCTCTATTCTTAATTAGTAAACCCTAGTTCTTTAGTAAGTTGTTTTATGAGATTTTAATTAGAGTTTTGACTAATTAAGTTGGTTAATTAAAGGGTTAATTAGTATTATTGTTGTTGTAGTATAATTTTGTGATAGTTTGTCATAATTTGTGTAGAAGGAGACTTCATTGAGGTGTCTTTCTAGCTTGCTTGGTTGAGTTATTGAAGATTAGTAAGAGATAGGGTTTTCCGTACTTAGCTTTGATAATATGGGTGTTTGTTTATGCATTAGTTATCGTGAATTGCATGATAACACGAGGAATTGGTAATTAGGGTTTCATGGCAAATCAATGTGGGATGTTTAATCATGTATTGTGATTGGGTAAGTGGATTTGGCATCATAACATCACTTTGTTACATTATAACATGAATTTGGAAAGTTGGTTAATCAAATAGTTGGTTTATTGAAAAGCATGTGGATTCTTGTCTTAAGATGGTTTATTATTGTGAGGTAAGTCTTATTTGGCACATTATGCATACTTGATTTATTGTGGATGTTAGAGGTGGTGGATGGAGGTTTTTGGATTGTGTTATGTTGTTGTTGAGGAGACTTAAGACGGTTGGGAGACCTTTTTACGCTTAGGTCGCCTCTTGGAGCTTCCCACTCCAAGAGGGAGGTGCACGTTAATGATTCGAGTATAGAGGGACTCATGTGGCTAAGGCACGACGTCTGGCAGGGGTCCGGTACCACGGGCGTGTCCGAAGTACCTTATTTATGGGCTGCGTTCCGCGGTTTGGTGGCGGTGTTCTGATGTTGCCACCGAGTTTGATATGGGTGAGTGGAGGAGTTGGAGAATATGTATTGTTACATTATCATTCATTGCAAAATCATTTAGCCTTTCACATTCATATGTCATTAATGAGCATTTGTATTATTGGAGCTAACCAAAGTGTTTTCAAAATGTCTAAGGTGAACCATATGATGATTTCCGCTCATATGGGGAGCAGTGGCTTGACAGGTAGCATTGCATATACTAGCTTGGAGGCTTGGGAACGGTCTTCATTTAGCATGTCACCACTTTTGTTATCTAGCTTTTTGACTATTTCTAAACTCCACTTTCATTTCGATTTGGTTGTACCAATGGGATTTTTTTTTGAATCCCATAACTTTGTAACTTATCTATTCAACTAAAACTTATCTATCTTAATTACTCGTCTTAAATTGCTTTACTTCGTTTGCTCGTACTACAAGCTTGGGAAACCAGGTCTTGTAGCCCCTTCATGGGTTGGAGTGCCCTTGAGGAAGGTTCCCGACTTATGGTGGTGTTACACCATTGGAGTCACTATTTGCGACCAAAGCCGTTTATATTACATTCTGATAACGAGGCTCTTAAGCATATACATGGACAACAAAAGTTGAATCCAAGGCAGCTAAATGGGTCAATTTGTTGCAATCTCTTACTTTCTCATCAAAGTATAAGATGGGGAGTTCAAATATTATAGCTGACGCACTTTCGAGGAGGCAATGTTTATTGGTTGAGCTCGATGCAAGGTTGTTAGGATTCGATCAGATTAAGGAGCTTTACAAGGCTGATCCGTCTTTTGCTAAAGAGTTGATTAAACCTAGAGCTTATACATTGCAAGATGGGTTTTTATTCAAGGGAAATCGACTTTGCATTCCACCAAGTTCGATTCAAGAGTTACTTATTTGAGAGGCTCATGGAGGAGCGATAACTGTCACTTCGGTTCTAAAAGACTTACGATATTGAAAGTGAACACTTTTATTGACCAAAGATTATTAAGGATGTACAAGACATAGTAGTCAAGTGCGTTGTGTGTCAAAAGGCAAAGAGTTCGTTCAATAAGGGGTTATACACGTCTTTACCTGTCCCAAAGCAGCCATGAATCGAGGTAAGTATGGATTTTATACTCGAGTTTTCAAGAACTTAGTGTGGCATAGACTCAATAATGGTTGTTTTTTTATCGGTTTTCGAAGATGGCTTATTTCATTTCTTGTCATAAAACCTATGATGCTACTAATGTTGTTGATCTGTATTACAAAGAAGTGGTTCGGTTACATGGGATTCCACTTACCATTGTATCGGATCGAGATGTAAAGTTTCTTAGTTATTTATGTAAAACGTTATGACGTTTGATGAGAACTAAGTTATTGTTCAATACTTCTCACCATTCACAAACAGATGGTCAAACGGAAGTAACTAATCACACTCTTGGAAGTTTGTTGAGGGGATTAGTTAGCAAGAGCACAAAGGATCGCGATGTTAAACTCGCACATGCCGAGTTTGTAACACCCGAGAATAATTAATTCATATTTTAAATTATTTTAATAATTAATTACGGTAAATATGATTTTAAATACTATTTTTGTAAAATATAAAATCTTGTAGTATATTAATTATATTATTACTACTTAAGTCCGTCTTAAATGTATAGTAGCATTGAGAGGTTAAATAAGTGGATTCCGACTCATTAATTCAAATTGGGCCTAAAATACCTTAAGCCCTTATAAACCCTTATTCCACCAATTCCCTTCATAAACCCTTCTTCAACCCCTCCATCTTCCAGTACACTATTCATACTCAAAAAACCACCATTTTTACTCAAACATTTCCTTCAAGCTTAAGACAAACATAACTTCTTCAATTCTTACTCGTTTTC